>CAJUYH010001671.1:0-46793 GCA_910591685.1 Galerucella tenella
ACCAGCATTAGCACTCAGTGTATTGACAAATAAGACTTTTAAAATTGCTAATACGACAATAACTAAAGAAAAATTGGACAATTTATTTAAATCGCGTGAGATGCGTTTGTTGAAAAAATACAGCAATAATATGGTGGATTATAATTTAATTATGTCGTCAGTCTCGTCATTGGCAAAATTGTATTTTGAAAATTTAATGGGAGATACCCATTTTTCACCTGGACAAACAGCAATATTGCTTGGTTTAGGTTTACAAAACAAAACAGTGGAGAAAGTTGCGTCTGAATTGAATGTGTCAGCATCGCAATTGCTCGCTTTATTTAATCAAAGTGTGCGTAAATCAGTTCAATACTTGACTGGTATTGCTGAAGATTATATCGAGAAGACTATGTTCATTACTGAAGGTGTTAATGATGGAATTCAAGTTGACATTGAGAATGGAAAGAGTATGCAAAAGGAACTTGAAGTTACTGCAGAAGAATTGATGAGAAAACAGAAGAAGGAATTGCAAAAATTGAAGAATGAAAATTTAAATCAATATGCAATTAAGGGTTCTGAAGAAGAATGGAGTAATGTTCTTAAAAGCAAAGGTAGCAAATCATTGATATCAGTGAAGAGCGGTGAAAAACGTTTGAATTCAACACTTGATGATATCCCACATCAACAAACGCCTGATGAACGAAAGCAGAAGAAGAAAAAACGATTCTCAAAATAATTCATAAAGCGAATATTCTTGAGATGATAGAGAATGTAAATAAACCATCATATTTAATTTACATTTATATGTTCATTATTAATGTGATATTTTATAATAAAATACAAAAAAATAAGACAGAGCAGACATTTTCCATCGAATTTCTGTTTTATGCATATTTTTTTTCTTTTTTTAATTCTTATCATTAATTAGTGTTGTAATCATTTATGCGGTATTCCATATTCTTTTCAAATTCATAAAAAAGAACTTGATCATATATTTATTTGGAATGAGGGGAATATTATTTTTCAATCATAACATCTAATTTTCACATCATAATTATTCAAACGCTACAGTTCTGTTGGTACAGCAGAAATGTAATTCGCAATGGGAATACTTGAAATATACGGCGCCACAAGTTACAATTTTCATAAGAAAAGGAACTGCATTTTCTCGAGCTTTCACACATTCACAAAATTACTAACACATATATCGTCCCTATATGTATGTACATTCCAGTATATTTATTGTCGTCCTTCACTTATCATATTCAACAAACATATGACATGTATCATATTGTGACAAAAGACTGCCTCATGTAGCAGCATTAGATTATAGTTATTCTTTTGTGCTAATCTTTTAGATTCTTTTATAAATTTTATAACCTTTCGTTACTATTTAAAAGTAATATCCCTGAACCTAATAGTATAAAGACAATTCAAGTTTACTTTCTGTGCATTTATTTATGCATAAAGTACAGTATACACACGCATATATATATATATTATCAGAAATGTTATTGTTATAGTCTGGAAACTGATGCATTAAGTGTCTCATATGTGTTCTTTTGTTTTTCAGAGGAGCCACATCAATGTATATTTTATACTGCTGCATTTATATTTTCATCACAGTCTAAAGTGTTATTCATTTAAATTGAATCTCAGTTTATTTTAATTCCAAAGACATAATAAAGTGTAAATAAATTTTACGTGTAAACATTTTTTTAATATAAATTGACAAATTGCTTCGAGCTATTGTTGATAATATATCGAAGAAAAATAAGTATTGCATTTATTTGTGATAAAAATAGAAAAGAAAAGGAGTTTCAATAAATGAAAAATGGTATTAACTTCTATGGATACTCCATGGGGAATCAGATTTATCAATTGGATATCAGGAAAATGTTGTCCAAACAGAAGCATGAATAAACTATCATGGCACAGAGGAGCAGTATTAGCATTAACATATTTAGCATATACATGCTATCATATGACACGAAAACCAATATCAGTGGTGAAGACTGTATTAAATTTTAATTGTAGCACTTTAATACCACCTACAGATATTATAATTGACGAAAAAAATCGTAATACATGGTGCGATTGGGCGCCATTCGGTAAGCATATAAAACTTTACAGTACATTGGACACTGAACTAGTGGAAAAACAAAGTAATATTAAAATCATTAATTAAACATATTTCATTGAAATTGGACAATATTTTTATTTAAGATACTGACGACGCTCCGGCGCTATTGGGTATTTTAGATTCAGCATTTTTATTTGCCTATGCTGCAGCAATGTTCCTCAGGTGACAATTTCATGTAAGCCGCCATTAATTTAATATAAAGGAAACAATTTTGTATTAATAGATGTTTTTTTTTTGTTTTCTTCTTACGGTTCGTTCAGTGGATTCGTTGCTGAACGCGTTAATCTCCGTTACTTTTTATCACTTGGTATGTTGGCATCTGGTATTTCCTGCTATTTATTTGGCATCGCAAAAACTTATGATATTCACAATCTCTGGTATTTTATTACTGTTCAGGTAATCATAAATAAAAGAATAATTTCTCTAATTTTGTTTATGCAATAAAATTATCAATGCATTGATTAATGATTTTTCACAGGCAGTCGGTGGGGTATTTCAAACGAGTGGATGGCCTGGTGTTGTAACAATTGTTGGAAATTGGTTTGAAACAGGAAAACGTGGTCTTATATTTGGTATATGGAATTCTCATACGTCATTGGGAAATATATTGGGCAATTTGATAGCGGCTGAATATGTTGAAACAAATTGGGGCCGAAGTTTCATTGTGCCTGGGGTCCTTATGGGTTTTGCAGGTTTCATTATTTTTTTATTTCTTGCGCCACATCCAACTGACGTTGGTTGCTTATCGCCAAATACATCAGAGTATAGAATATTGAATGCAACAACAAGCTCAGATGAAGATTACAGAAATGACATTGAACCCCACACAGTGAACGGCGATGATGACGTGAGTTTATTACTTTTCATTTAATTTTAATCTTCATTTATCCAAGTATTTCAAATGCATTACTTTTATTTTATTTATATATCAATTTTATTGACGCCATTGAATCTAACCATTTAGCTGTTGTATATTGTCTCACATATACGTTATATATTTGCATGATAACAATTTTAATTTACTTTAGCATCTCGTCTATCGTGGTCCAGCATGTAAGCATGAAACTCGCCTTGTAAGTGCATGCATTAACAATCTTTGCATTATTTGTTGTTATTATTTTATCATTTGCAATATATTTATTATCTAAACACAAATAATATTTGAAACATATATCAATATCTTTTTTTTCTGGGTTTTCTCACAATTATAAACTGATTCGATATTCCTATTGAAAGGATGATGAGAGTATGCGAACAGAAACGAGTCCTATGTTACCTACAAATAGACGCATGCATAATACAGATGGAGAGAGAGCAATTGGATTCATCGGTGCTATAAAAATTCCCGGGGTTTTAGAATTTTCATTTTCATTATTTTTCGCGAAACTTGTGAGCTATACATTTCTGTATTGGTTGCCATTGTATATTAAATTTTCAAGTCAGTACAACAATACAATTCAATTTTATCTTAAATAATATTTAATGATAACTATATGCAATAAGAAATGTTTTTTTTTGTTACATCAGCAAGTTACGATGCATCATTGAGTGCTGATCTTTCAACATTGTTCGATGTAGGTGGAATTGTCGGAGCAATTGCTGCAGGTTTACTTTCCGATTACAGTGGAATGAGCGCTGTAACATGCGCTGTAATGTTTATACTGGCGATACCGATGGTTAGTACTAAGAAAAATAATAAAAAAACCAGTTCGCTGGTCACAAATTTCATCCCGCTATTGTTTATCATTTGTAATATTGAATTGCAGATATTTTATTGGCCTTTCTATTTATTAAAAAGTTTATTGACGTTTGGTAAAAAGTAAAAATGTAATTTGATTTTTAGAACACAATCAATTGAAAATTTACAATTAATATTCGCCATAATTGCAGAGTTCAATTCAATTTCCAATAATTATTTTGCATCTCGGAATGATTCAGTGAACTTAAATTTTCCTTCAATAAATTCAACGGGCATATAATTAACGCGAGTTTCATTGAAAAAATTTTATGATATTTAAAAATATAAACTTTTGTGTGTATATTTCAGCTATTCATATATGATTATATTGGAAGTGCGAATCTTGCGATAAATATTATCCTGTTAATGGTGACTGGCGCACTTGTAAACGGTCCGTATTCACTCATTACAACTGCAGTATCAGCGGAACTTGGAACACATCCGACTCTAGGTGACGATTCAAAAGCATTAGCTACTGTCACAGCTATTATTGACGGTACTGGCAGTATTGGCGCGGCTATTGGTCCATTATTAGCAGGCGTTGTGTCACGATGGATGGGTTGGCACAATGTGTTTTATATGCTAATGATGGCTGATCTAACAGCTCTGTTATTGTTGACAAGATTGGTTTACAGAGAAATACGACTGTACAGACAAAGACGTCTAGCCATCTGATTTTCTTAAAGCTGTCCTAATAATTATATTGTTCAAGTGTTCTGTATTTTTTTAAACGTATATATATATATATATATATATCAGTACATGTGATGCTATCTACAATAAAGGAATTGATAGACTGCATTTGCTCATTCAAAGTTACTAGATTGTAATATAAATTGTTCAATAGAAACTTCATCGCGATGAATTATTATTTCTAACATTTTTGTTCTCATTATAAAGATAATCATTTATTTAACGTCACTTAATATTGATTGGATGTGTACAATTATCGTCAATAAATATAATTATTATTTATAGATCGTTACATCAATATAAATGCATCTGTTTATAAGTCTCAACAAAATTTTTAATTTCCTATTGAATTCGGGAACTCGTATCTTTGACATAAATATAATTGAAATTGACCTTCAAAATTCATTCTGTGTATTATGACGATATTTTAAATTCCATTTCACTTGAACAACCCTTTTTACAGATTGCATCATATACAATATTTAATGAGATATAATTGTCACGTCTGAATGTATTTCAAAATGAATACCTTATAGATGTGTGTCCAGTATATTAAATATTTTTTAGTACAAAAAAAAACGAATTTCCAATTTTTGTTTATGATTACGTAATATATTAAGGAATTCCTTCTGGTATAATATAACTTAGTGAATCAGCAAACTCACCCCAAACAGCTCTTTGTGTTTGGAATGTAATGATCCATGCTAAAAGTATTGCTGCCCATAATAGCGCACCAAAACCAGAAAGTATAACATCTGAAATGACAAATTTTTCGTTTTTGTATTATATCCTTTTAAAAAATAGATTAAATGTCAAATTGATGAAATTGATTTTATAGTTATAGCTATATTGTCATATATGCATTTAAAATTTACATTTCTTTATTTGTTTTTGCTCCTCATATTGTGGCACACAAAAGGCCTCTTTGAAAAACCAAATAGTGTTAACTGCCCATAAAAACGGCAATGCAGCAAAACCCACTGAAAAAAAAAACATATGAAAAAATGACAATAAATAAGGTGTCTGCAATAATATTTGTATTATCCATTTTGCAGACAATGAATTCACAATTAATGTGAATGACATACCACGAAAATACCACCTGCAAATATATAATTTTTTGTCGTTAGGCGTTTTTGATAGGTCCATGATTTATAATAATATTGAAGAAAATAATATTGAGATAAATTATTGCTGAACACAATTGACAGTTTATGCAGATATTGATAAATCAAATGTGTCAAGTTAATAGTTTTAGGTTATGATTTGAGAATATGCTATATATGTATGCATACAGATAAAATGTCACTAGCGCTCTATTACCGACCTACAGCATAATAATTAAATACACAGGTGTGTGGCTGATTTGGATTATTACAATATTATTATTATCGATGTTACAGTAACCATATGCGTAAATATTCAACATTATTGCAACATAATGTGTTTTCAACCTTTTTGGATACAAAGAATATAATGTTAAGTCATTTCTAAGCATTAGTTGTTTTATATATTCAAATTAGCGCGCTTTTATTTTTCCATTCGCTTTGGTTTTGAAAAATACCGCCCATCGCGCTACACTCGACACACGCTATATTACAATTCGACAATCCACGTATTTCATAACCTAAAACCGATGGATAAACAGAGAAGTCGGTGAAAACTGTGGACACGTGCTCAACAGAATTATTTAGACACAATTATACAGCGACGACAATATAAATACGAACGTGTGCAATATAGTCACGTAAAATATATTAATTGTTCATACTTCATCAGAGAAAACAATCATGGCCAAATTGTGTTTAAGTATGTTATAATTAGTATTTATTTTAATATCAATCACCAATCATATTCTTCGCTGTTCTTAGACGTGTATAACTATTTCACTAATTGTACTTAACCATAATTTTTTTTTATAGAAAAGACAAGTAAGCGAATTCAAGCACGTAGGAGATATAAAATCGAGAAAAAAGTTCGTGAGCACAACAGAAAAACTCGCAAAGAAGCTAAAAAAAATGATAAAAGTATATTGAACTTTTGCAATATTGTGCATTAATTTGAACATTATGCGAAATTGAACATTCGATTATTTTATTATTACTATTTTCATTTATTTTTAGAGAAACCAAAAATTATGCAAGTTCCAAATCAATGTCCGTTTAAGGGTGACATTTTGGCTGAAGTGGAAGCAATGAAAAAGCAAAATGATTTGGAGAAGCAGAAGAAACGTGATGAGGCACGAGAGAAAAAACGTGAAAAAAAATCGGGTGATTTGCAGAATCTTGTTTTAAATGCTGAAGCAAAACAGAAGGAACATGAAACAATTGTTATTGATATGAAGGAGAAATCTGTGAACCAATCGGGCAGAGAAGAGAGTTCATTGAAAGCATATTACAGAGAATTCAAAAAAGTACTTGATTCAGCCGATGTGATTTTGGAAGTAGTCGACGCGAGAGATCCATTGGGAACGCGATGCAAACAAGTTGAAGAAGCCGTAAGATCAGCAAAGGGCAATAAAAAGTTAGTATTAGTTTTGAATAAAGCTGACCTTGTGCCAAGAGACAATTTGGATCAGTGGCTTAAATATTTGCGCGGAAGATTACCAGCAGTTGCATTCAAAGCGTCAACGCAAGATCAAGCTAAAAAATTGGGTCGTAAAAAATTGCACTTCGTTTCTGAGAATATGATGCAAAGTGGTACATGCTTTGGTGCTGAATTATTGCTTTCATTGTTGGGAAATTATTGTCGATCAACAGATGGTGTAAAAACAAGCATAAGAGTCGGTATTGTTGGTTTACCAAATGTTGGCAAATCCAGTATAATTAATTCATTAAAGAGAAGTAAAGCGTGCAATGTTGGTAGTACACCAGGTATTACAAAAGCAATGCAAACGGTTCAGCTGGATTCTAAAATAAAATTGCTCGATTCACCGGGTATTGTATTCGCTGACAATTCACCGGGCAATACTTTTGATAATTCATCAGTTGCATTGAAGAATGCGATGAAAATACAATCATTGAAGGATCCATATACACCGGCATCTGCCATTTTAAAAAGAATTCCCAAGCAACAAATTATGGAATTATACGACATGACAGATTTCTCAACACCCGATGAATTCTTTGCCAATAAAGCAATTAGAATGGGTATGTTTAGGAGAGGTGGCGTGCCAGACGTTTTGGCAGCTGCACGAAGCATATTGAATGACTGGAACTCCGGAAAAATTCGGTATTTCTGTTATATTTCGGAATATGTTTTAGTAACACTAATTTCGTTTCCGCTATAATTGATGATTGAATTTTTTTTTTTTAGATATTACACGTTGCCACCAGAAGTGGCATCGACTGAAATATCAACTGAGATTGTTAGTCAAGTTGGTGATGAATTTAATATTGAAAATTTTGAGAAAGAGGAGAAAATGGTATTGGATAGTATAGCAAATAATCAACCGTCTATATCAACACAAGTTGCAATCGACGCATTGATTATAAATAGCACGGGACCTGTTGAAGCAGCTGCAGAATTACAGAAACACAAGGTTATATCCTGACAACTATCGCAAATTATGTATGACAACAATTTGCATGAGAATTTTTCTCACTATTGATACATTTGTATTTTTTTTTTTTTTTAGGAATTCAAGTTGCAGCAAATGAACGAGAAACAAAAGAAAAAACAAGCCGAGACGAAGAATATTGCGAAGAAAACACAAGTGAATAATCAGCGGAAGAAGAAAGTGGAGCCTTTGTTGGAAATTGAAGGCAATCAACGTTTGAACAAAGTGAATAAAATGCATTTCAAAAAACAGAAGAAAGAGCGTGTGAGACGGGGTAAATTTAATATTTTAATTATTCAAATATATATTAATAAAATCATCGTAACAATTTGGTTAATTAAATTTTTATTTTTAGAACGTGAAACTACCGAATTGGCAGATAAACTCGGTGGCTTCAATCTCAATAATAAAACAGATGATTATGATTTTGATAGTGATTTTAATATGGATAAATCGTCAGTGTGATGTAAATTAGATGTGAAATATAAATGACAACGTCATGAAAATCAGGTATTTATTCATTATTTTCCCGACTAATTTAATACACAACATTCCTTTATTATATATTATAAATTATCATTGCATATTATGAATTATGGAATTATATACAATATATATATATATTATTAATTATCTGAGAATTAAGTAACACTATATAATAAATTTATCAATAAATAATTAAGATTATTTATCCACATTCTGAATATAAAGATTCAAATATTTTTTATCACTGCATTCGCATTTCTGTCGGGGGAGATTGCAATATTCAACGTTAATCTAGATTCATTTGACTTTGGTCTCAATGTAGCCTTAAGTTAGGCAAACAACTATCACAGATAACGTATCTAAGTTAACGAACACACCCTACGTCAATTGTGACATTACACAACGTCACTCTTAAATATCAATTTAGAGATATTGAATTTTCATATTACATAAATGTGTTTAATTGTGTATATAAAAATTTCGACTATAATTAGAATAAAATTTCTATCTTACATGTGCTAATAATAGTTGCTCATTGAGGAATATGATCAAAAATTATTATCACCACTTACGGCGGAATAGATGAATTTAATGACAAAGCAATTTGAATGCTAGAAAGTGCGTTTTTTCGTAGTTCCTTCATAAAAATAGAATCGATATTTTTTATTAAGATTCTTCTATAATCCCCATTCATAATTGTAAAGTACGCTGAATCAATATGCAATTTAGAACTAAATGTGAAATTTTTTTCATTTTTATTATTTGAGATATGTTTTGGCGTATATTGGTAAATTTAAAGGGTTAGGGGCAATCACAGGTATGGAGAAACAAGTATTTTAAATAATATTTTGTTTGTCAGTAATTTAATTTATTCTATAAAACCAACAGTATTAAATTATTGAATTATGGTTTAACTTGAGTTGATGAAAATTTGAAAAAATAATATAAATTATATATGGAGTTATCAATATATTTATTGGATCCTGTTCCATAAGTGGCACTTTTGAGCTCACCATTATAACTTCTTACAGCTTAAGTTAAAATCATTTAAATAAAAAAAAATTATTATTTTAACAGTTAATCTAGTGGCTGATCGGATCATTTTTTATCCTTTTAAATGCTTCTTCTTTTCGTAAACAATTGACTGTTGCATTTGTCCTTGAAAATCCGGAAGTAAATTATCAGGGGCCGTCATTTTGTTCATTTTCAAAAAAAAAAAAAGCTTCGATCAGCCACTAGATTAACTGTTAAAATAATAATATCTTTTCATTTAAATGATTTTAGATTAACTTGTCAGAATTTATAATGGTGACCTCAAAGTATCACTTATGATACACGGTCCAAAAAATATCGCTATAACTTCATATCTAATTTAATTACTGTTTTATTTGTGATAAGTTTCATGTGTGCAAATACTTACCGCAAATACATGTCTAGCAAATACTAGGCGAATTGAAAAATTATTTTTTACAATATGAAAATGTTGACAGTGTATACATATACTTGGCATTACAAAAAATTATTATCTATTCGGTTTAATGCTATCACATTTATTGAAGCATTATGGTCTTTTTTATATTTGCGTGATTTATATAAAGTCTCTTATAATTAAACTGATAAGCGATATCACAGTGTGATTTTTTTCAATTATTTGTCACGCCATTTTGTTAAAAATCTGAAACATCGCACATTTGCAATTCTTGTGGCTCAGTATTGTCATTATCGGCGGACAGTCTCAGTGACGATAGTTATTTATAACGGAAATAATATGGGCTGGTTGCGACCTTTAGGTTCACCGCATGTATGGCGTGATATAGAAGTAGTGAATTGTGATGGGAAACAATTGAAATTTTGTCTCCAGGACATTCCAGAAAATCGATATGACGAAGTATTAGAACATATGTGTACATCTTTTGCTAGTGAAGAGGCTATGCTTGTGAGCATCAGTAAGTTAGTAGAAAATATCACACAAATGATCAGGCAATTTTACTTTTCATCTGGTAATGATAAATTCGATTTTGAAATCAGTGGGGAAATGAATAATGTTAAATAATTGAAACAAGTCGTTACACTTTTATGATATTAAATTGACAAAGGAGAAAATAATTATTGATATAATTGATGTTAATTGAAATCGTGTGATTTTAAGATTGATTGAATTACCGCGATGAAAAGTACAGGTCAATAGTTATTCACTTGATGGTTTTAATACAAAATTATTTAATATTGAAATTGATGAAACATTTAATGATCAAAGAGTTATTGGAGGATGTCGAATCATTAGATGTACTTAGAGGTATTTGGGCAATGGCATTGAAGCAAGGAATATCAGTTGGTGTATTTGAAAAAACAGAAAACGATGAAAAACCCAAATTGGCCGGATTGAATATTTTGTCAGTAGTCGATGATGAATTTGATAAAAAATTAAAATCTCAAGATGTACGTTACAATTTGATTAAAACTTGGAAATATTAATGCATAAACAATTGGTTTTTATGACTGATATATTTTACGCAACAGATATCACATGTTAAAGCCAAAGATTTTTTTGAGTTCTTATTTACTTTTTCGGCCGAGGTTGATCCACGAAAAGAATTCAATATAGATATGTATTTGTCAGCATTTGGTCTAAGTGTTCATCCAAATTATCGCGGTCTTGGATTGGGTAGACATTTATTGGAAATAAGGTATTTCCAAACATTTGACAATGACTCGTAAATTGTATCCACTCAACAAAATAAATTATCACATTATAGGGATGACATTGGTCGTTTATATAATATCAGTGTTACTGAAACAATATTCACGTCCGCGGTATCGCAAAAGATTGCCGCCTCAGTTGGGTTCCAAGTATGTCTTGATCGTGCTTATGATGATATAGTTGATGAAGAGGGAAAGAAATTGTTTCCATCACTCACCGGTAAACGGATTAAAATGATGATGAAAAAACTTGTATGATTTTAATATAAAAAAGAAACATTTATATTAATTAAAACATAATAAAATTATTAAAGAACATAATATATAAATTGTATATGTATATTGTATATTTTTATTTTTGAGTGTACAAACAAATATTTTCCGAATAATTGCTATCATTAATAGACTGTAGATTTGTTGCGAAACAACAGGTCGGTTATGACCCGCGGGTTTATTGCGCCTGGGGCGTAATATGCAAAAAAAATTTCAATTTTCTATCCAGGATATTCAAGAGGATGAGCCCGTAAAAAAGTTAAACGAAAAAAATGAAAAAAAAAACCATGCATTGTATTTATATATTCATTTAATACATATATCAATGACTCTTTGTAAATAATAAAAATTTATTTGGAGTGGTGCGATGATGATTTTACAATTAATTAATTTACAAACAAATATGTAAGTCAAATTTTTAATGAAAATTCAATGTGTTATAATATTTTTACTGTACATTTCGGATACGAAAATTTATACAAACATCCTTTGACATTGTTTTCCAATTTCATTCCGATATGATTGCGATAAACAAAAATATTTGAAGTAACATGGCCACCTCTCAAACAAATATCTGCTAGAGAACAAGGTAAAAAGTATATCATTAATAATGAATTCATTAATTCCAATCAATGAAAAATAATTATCATATTTTTTAGGACAACCACATTTCAAATATCTAACAGCTGTATCATCGAACGATACATTTATACCATCAAATATATTCGTAAAAAGTAAAATCGCCAATGAAAGTGGAATAACGATTATTATTTTCATCATGAACGACCACAAAAGACCAACAAAAAAAAATGATAAAGCATAAAGATATATAATGAAATAAAAATATTATTTCCATAAAATATCTTCACACACATATTGCAGAAAAAGACCATCAAAAAAAAAAAAACACTTATTAAAACATTATATATAGAAACAAGTGAGACGAGGCAACCTATATTGCGATATTTATACATGAATGAACGGTATGAGCATTGCCGTATATGCGAGTGAACCATTTTAAACGACATTCACCTGCGTGTCTTGAGTTCATTCGCTATCGTAATTGCTCAAGTATAATTTTTCGTAGTAGATGTCGATGAAGGTCGTGATAGTTGGTTGCACATTGGACCTATGAAGAAACCAGTGCAGTTATCACATCCATACACATCCACACATACATATACATGTGTATACATAGATATATATTGTCCAGCATCGGAGGATTAGATATATAAACTGTTCACACAAATTCACACTTTCAGGTATAGTATATATGTACTCACACACAAACACACATCGATGATAGAAATATTGGTGCAGGCGCAGTGGGTACATAGACTCGCGTGTCAGCTATACTATACAACTTTGCACGAGTACTCGGGGGAAACTGATGGGGTGATAGCTGGGAGGGATAAGGGTTGGCCGAGACAGAGAGAAAGGATCTGGCTCAGTGCCTAGGGTTTGCATGGAAAAAAAAAAAGTGTGAATGCCAGACGGCGTTCATTCAAATGCCGTCCAATCGCGGCGGAGTACAACGTGCGCCGCCGGCGGCTTTACCAACGTGTCACGATGCGATGAGAGTTAATTATTATCGTGACAATTGCTTCCTTCTCCTCTCCTATATCTATCACCTATATATATATAGTTACACTAATTGTTTTATTTGACGTCGATGTAGGTCATTCAGTTATACAGTTACCAATTATCTCGTGAGTTTACGAGTATGAAACTTTTTTTTTTTTTGGTATTTTTATTGTATAAAAAATAATATAACCATTCATTTTTGTCGCTTGTTGGTTCAGTTTTTTTTAAATCTATATTTATCAGATTGTATCGTGTTGTCAGAGAGAAAAATGAAAAAAAAAACAATATTCAATTAAATAAATTTTGCAATTATATTATTGTGTACAAAATTTAATTTATACTTTTTGAGAGTTGATTTTTTTGGATGGATTTTTTAGACTTGTTTTCCTTCCTCTTTTTCTCTGTGAAGTATGGAGGGATGTTGGGGGTTGAGATATACTTCATAATATATATGTACATGGGCCAAAGGAGCATTGGCAAAGTGAGTAGATAGTGTGTGAGGGTCGCGTTAGTGCTTTATATATATTCGTGTATATATATATGTGTGTGTGTGTAAATGCCGCGCAGGGTCGAAAACGACGAGCACGCATATACGAGTGGCGCGCGCGGTGCATACACCGAGACCGATATAATACGCACGAGCGACCAGGATACAACCATCGGCTCTGCTGAGTTTGCGCCCTCCGTTACGTCAAACATGTCCGCCCTCGGTCGTTGGTGTTGAGGGATGCGACGCGCCATCACCGCGTTTTAGCTGTGACCACGGTGTTTTTTTCGCATATTTAACGGGGCCCGCGTTTATCCACGGCATCGAGTGATCAATACAATAAATTATAAATTTATAACATACATATATAAATAATAAAATAAATTAATAAATATACCTGGCTATCATCGACGAATGCGAATCATTTTTACGGGGGTGTGAAATAGCGTCTCATCTTATATCGCATTGACTGGAATGTTTGGAATTGTATATATATATATATGCTTATAATTATATAAATATATATATATATACATACATAAATGTACGTATACGTAAATTTGTGAGTGTAAGTGAAGGTGCATGGCCAGGGACGTACAAGCTTCAAGTAGAACGTCCTTTTTCAAATATAGTGCGTATGAGTGTGTGTATGCGTGTATATGTGCAATAACCATTTGAGTTTATCAGCGACACAAGGTGATATTGATCGTTATTGCAATCGCGCGATATCATTTAATGATTATTGGTATTTTTTTCTCTTATCTGTTCATTGAGACAAAAAAAATAGGAGAAAATTTGTTTTTTTTATCTTCGTTTGAGTGAAGTATGAAAAAAAAATTTCATACGGCTGTGCAGATAGATACTCGAACTACTTCTTGACGCTCTCAGCTCTCGGCCCTTCTTGTAAACGCCTTTGTCAAATGCTTGTCTCGCAGTCTCTGGCTCTGTCTCTCTCTCTCACTCTTTAATTCTTTCTTTGTTTCTCCCTCTTTCTATCTATCGATTTATCTTTCATTTTACCTATAGATCTGCAGATGTTTTTCATCCCTGTCTATCAACGTTCTTCGACACCCTAACTCCTGTGTCTGCGTACACACTCACGCGTGCGTTCCCGCTCTGTCATATAATCGTTGCGTTTGCTTATATACATTTATATATATCTGTGTGCGTGCGTGTGTGTATTTGTGTAGATACAAGTGACACATTGGCAGATAGCTCGTTCTGTTGTGCAAAAAAAGAAAAAAAAATAAGAATGGAGAGAAGAAAATAATAAAGAAGAAAAATGGGAAGAAAAAAAGGGTATATCGATCCACGGCTGGTCCGGGATATCGGCTGGCACGCCACCACGATATTGTCGAAGCTCCTTTGGTGCCTTGGGCGCACGCGGTGTACCCCCTTTCCGCCCCGGTCTCGTTTCCTTACCGTACCTCATGTATGCCACTTTTCTTTTTTTTTCCTTTCCCGGTTTTACCCTTTATTCTTTCTGCGCTCCAATTCATGTGTGTGTGTTTTTTTTTGTCAGTATTTTCTGTTTTTGGTTTTTCATTAACGATCCGTATATCTTCTGGCTGCCACGATTTTTTTTTCTTTTTCGTTTCATCTTTCAATTATATTTATTGTTAAATATATTTATATGTGTATATAAATGTATTATTGCTAATGTATATGGGTTGGAACATTTTTATTTATTTTTGTTGACGAAAAATTTCGTATGAGATGTGAGCACAAGTGAATTGCAGTAATTTTTTGTGAAGATATAACGGGCACGACCCTTCGACTGCCGGCGCGGCCGACCTTAATCCACGTCTTTTATCGATTTTGCGTATACTACTACTACTACTACTACTACTACTACTACTACTACTACTACTACTTCTATTACTACTACTATTACTATTACTACTACTACTACTCCAGTCTATATCTACATATACATATATATATATATATATACGCTCGTTTAAATGCATATAAATATATATTTATATACTCGTATGTACGTTGAAGCAGTCGAGTAGACCTGTTTGCGTTAAGACACTTATTCATCATTTTGTCATTTATTTTCATTGCAGTCAAACACAATATATATACACACACATGAATATGTAGATGTATGTATGTTTATAGACATATGTATATGAATTTATGTAATTATATTAAATATTGTATGTAGCGGCCGTTTGAATGTTGATTTGATAGATGCATTATTTTTATTTTATAGGTGAGCGCAAAATTTTATTGGCGAACGAGAGGATGATGGGAAGCGATGAAAATTGGTCGAGCGCGGACCTGTCGGCCCTTCCCATGAGACATGATTTTTAGAAGGTAAATATTGAATAAAAAGTAATTGTAAAATCATACATATTCCTGTATGGCAGATTGCTATTTGAATCAAGCAATTATTTTCTTAGTTTTTCGGTTTATGGTTGAGTTTATACTTTTGTGTTAAGCCTTATGGGATAGGCTTATTTAATGGCATTTCTTAAATTTCAAAATTATTTTTTAACAAAATACAATATGACATTTTTAATTGGGAGTTGAAGTAATCAGTTGATATCATTACAATTATGCTATTCAAAAATATGAAATAAAAAATATAAGAGAAGAGATTGAAGATTTAAATTGGGACGAGTCTAAGTTGATATAAAATATTCTTCTCATATATATATATATATATATATACATATATCTTATTGTATGTAGGTAGATATACATGTCATAGTTTATGATAACTCCTAAAGTTTTTTAAATTTGGCAACAATTGAGTATCAAAATGATGTACAGTATTGACGATATTTTGAATTGTGAATTAATAAATATTTTTCCGATTTATTTTATTCAATAATTTTGAACAATTAATGAAGTAATACTACTCCTCTCATCATAGCGATATATAATTGAAGATTGGAATGAAGGGTAGACGTGTTAATGTGAAATATCTCTATATACATATGAAGGGTCGCTTCAAATAACGATCAGTTTATATCAAACATAATTCAACCATTATTTTCTACGACAAAGAAAGTTCATATTACTCGATGAAAGAACGTTCAAAGATATGACGCGCCGCCTCAACACATTTCGACTTCAAAATTTAATGTGAATTCTGACAAAGTAGAAAAATTGGATTCTGATGGTTATTCGATATAAATATATATCTATGGTTCATCAAATATTTCTTCTTGGCTCGCTTTATTGTCAAATTATTCGGGTGACCCAACAACATTGCAGGAGAATCGTAAGAAGTACATTTATACGAAGAAAAATGTATTACTTACACTTCCATATACACATAAATCTCATCATATATAAATGTGAAAACTGAAAACAGGATTTTACTGTATATATATACTTTTTATTAAAAGTAATATATCGATGTGCGATATTTCTACACGTGAAATATACTTTTAAATTATGTAGACACATTTTATTCTTACTATGATTTATAACGGCATTTAACTGCGTTTGTCGATGCACTGAAAAAATATTGGCATATAATCGATAACATATGTTATATAGGAACACGACCATTCGATGAATATAGATATATTTATATGTGCATTCGGAGAGTTATCCATTTCAATAACAGATATTTTATACTATTATTTTAATTTGTGCGAACTGTAATGAAAAATCAGGTGTTAACGAGGTTGTGTTGTAATTTTATAATAGTGAAAAAATGCTCCTATGTTTTGGGGGAATACGAGAAATATTTTTTTCACACTCCTCAAAATTTCACGACTTTTTTTTTATCCATCAAACTGTTGAGATATTTACTTTTTAATTTTTATATTTCGCGACGTCATTGAAATGTTATTGAATGAGGGTAAAGAGACACGTCAGTTAACAACACATTTTCAAATTTATTGCAATTGAAATTAAGAATAATAATAATCAATTGTAAATTCATCAGAAAAATTCATTAATATTAAATATTTTTATTTAATGCCCATTAAAATGAAAATGTCCTGTGTGGAGTTATACAGCACTCCCATATATTTTTCACCGTATCGGATACCAATATCACTATCTTAAACTAAACTTTTGTATATTAAAATAGAGTTGAGTACACGTCTAAAGATCTTTCGTGTTAATGAGCGATGTTGAATTACTGGTACTAGAAACTAATCCTGTAATAACAACCACCAGTAATTGAGTTCATTAATCGCATCAATTGGAAAACTGTCAATGCAAATGAGTCCAGTCGATTTCACAAAAGACTCACTCAATTTATTTGCTAATGATCATTTTCTGTGTAATGAAAAAAATTACATTTATTATGATGTTGTATTTCTACAATATAAGAAATAGAGCTCTTATAACTTTCACTGAACTAGAATTTTATATGTGCGCTTCGCGCACATGATATATATTGCAATGATATTATTTATCAAAAAGTTTATGTATCATGAAAAAAATCCAAAAGAAAAATCTATCGATTGACGTGCAAACAAATATAAATCCATAATTCTTCGATATACTCCAATATGGAATGTACAATTTATGATGTGGTCTTTTATACAAAACGACAATTTATTTTTGGATTTAAAGAATATGAGCGTGATTAATAATATCAATAATGAATTGGAATCACGCAACAACGATAGCAATAACTTCATGTATAACACCGTCTGTTTTCAATCGGAATGAAACAATAGAATTCGACATGGCAAATATTATCTAGGAGTCAACAGCAACTTTATATCAACATAAATTTCGCAAAAGTTATTGTTGGCCAGTTATCATCGCGAATATGATTCAACGATCATTTTCACATCATCTGTAACATTTATTCTTATATGTTGCTCATGTACAAATGACAACAAATTTTTTTTATTTCATGTATCATATTCAATTAATTATATAGAATAATAAGTATTTAAATATTTATTGTTTATTTAATTTATAGGCAGTGGGCATGACGGGCCGAACTAATGCAGTGGCGAAAACACGTGCGCATCAAGTACGGTGGTCGAGTTGGTGTCGGTCAAGGACAGCGAGAGGAAGGCCAACTGCAGGTGCGCGTGGTGCAGCTGCAGGGGAAAAGGGGCGCACGACTGAGCTACGTCTGTCATCAGCCTCAACGTCGCAGCTCCAGCCCGACAATCATGCTTTGTTGCGGTCGCAGAAAAGTAAGTGTGTCCTCTATAGTCTACAATAAAAATTCACATCAATACAATACAAATTCCAATTGTGATATATTCAATTAATTCTACAATACAAATAATTGTTCAACACTCCCGTTTGCAATATGCTCGTACATATATATCAACACGTAAATGATTCATGTTGACGTTTATATTAATATTTAAGCATGTTTGTTGATTTCATAGTTGTAAAATTCACTGGAACATTATACAATTTACAATTGCTTTGATCGCATAGGATATTTGTAAAATGCTGATTGAATAAGGCATTAAATTCCGTTGAGCAATTTGTTATATTCGAAGTGATTGAAGTTAACTCGTCGCATCATATTCAGAGTATATATCGCTACAGTGTTTCTTTTTCTTTTTTGCGCCAAAATTGAATGTACCGATAGATTTATATAAATTGTGAGGTGAAATACTTTCTAGGGCCGTGTGAATGTCGAAAACATCGTTGAAAATACATAATGTAACGGCGAGATTTATGGTAAACCTATGAAAAAAGTGCAAAAGGCGCTTGAAAATGTTCAGCAGTGGTGAAAGTCTGTGTTGGTCAGACTCCTCTCACGATTATCTGCACACACACATACACACACATATCCATCAGCGTTTTGAAAACATATATGTGTGTGGTACCCAAGTATAGTGGCAACGCATAATCCATATAAAAACTTTTTTTTTAGTTTCACCGTAAACTTTCCCATATCGCTTGGTGGTAGATCGTAAAAACTTATTCACTGCCCTCTGTACACTTGTCACGTTTTCACGAAGAGGAAATATATGATAGAGGGCGTGGGGATGATATGATGGACACGGCCCTTGCCAATTTTATTTCAACCTGTTTCTCGACAATGGCCAAGAATATTGCTCTATAAGCAATGTATTTCTTTTATTTATCTTTATTTCGGTATATTTATTTATGTGTGGGTAGAGACAAATGAAAATCAATTAATATTTCAGCTATATTAATTTATTAATCTTCTATTAAAAACACTTCATCATGTATAATTATTACGAGTTCGATCGAGAAGAGTGTGAATGCGTTGAATTAAAGATGAATAAATGAAATGAATGTGTCAAATAATTTGAGGTGAATTATTTCGCCATACATAAATTATATTAAGTGTAATGATTTATACATCGGGACTAGGAAAATAATTTTTTTGCTATAAACCTTCTCAAACTGTTCATTATATATAAGATGAAAATAATTATCACAATGGGATAAATGGATTTACCGTTATGGGGTAATACAAAAACTTTACGTTGTAGAATTTTGTACAGATAAATGGATAAATAGTGAAGACAGTAAAATAATTATAGTGATATTTATTCATCTCTCGTATTTTAAATTGTATATATATTTAGTGCTATTATAATGTTTCATCAAAATATTGTTGCGCAATTCAAAGAACAATATTAATTCAGCGTATTTTATATTTGGCCATGAAAAAAAAAAATATTATTTTGGCACATATGACTTTTTCTGTATAACATATTACTAGATCAGTATGGAAGATTGAACTCATAAATATCATTTTATTTCCCCTTCCATATCTTTTTACAGATGAATATTATGCAACTCAAACTCCGGCAATATTAACTTCAAACAGATAGAAGTTCACTTAACCTGTCGCACAATATTTATAAAAATTCTCTTCAGTATAGAATACATCCAAAGTGCTGTTAACAATATTGTTAATAGTAATTAGTATTGCGAATGGGAATTGAACACGTTTTCAAATAGTTATAGTTATACAGATGGGACATTAGAGCGAATAGAGAGGGAGAGCGGAGAATACAAAGATGAAAATGTAAAGGAAAGTGTGTGAAAGAAGCATGAATACAAGTTTAAACGTCACTGTTATGTTGTAGTGTCGATGAATATCGATGATGAATAACTATATTAAATTGTCGTGTAAGGGTTGATATTAAATCGTCAATTATTCACGTGGGTGTACAACAATATTTGGTAGAAAAGTGCTGTATTTATTATTGACATGTCAATATTAACTATATTTGCATATGACTATATTTTTGTAACAGATAAACGGATTCATTACAAAAATGTTCTTTTATATATAACACTTTTGAAATGATAGAGTAAATAGTTAAAATTAATGAATGTATTTAGCAGCCAATAATTAAATATAATGAGCGTTATTGATTAGAATATTTTTTTGATGGTTATAACTGACGTTATATTGAAAATTATAATAGATATTAATTAATATTAATTACGTTAATTGTAAAAAATTGTAGTTATGGTTAATTACAATAATAGTATAGCATAGCTCTGGTATACCCATGTCAGTATCCATTTTTATTCTATTCATTCTTTCATTAAACGTTCTAGCGATCGTCAATATTTCCAATTTATTGC
This sequence comes from Galerucella tenella, assembly GCA_910591685.1. Taxonomy (NCBI): domain Eukaryota; kingdom Metazoa; phylum Arthropoda; class Insecta; order Coleoptera; family Chrysomelidae; genus Galerucella; species Galerucella tenella. Next base: position 21,173 of record CAJUYH010001671.1, read on the forward strand.
TGGTGATTTTTATTCACCTATGCATCGATTGTCGATTACTTTCGGGACTGGAACATATAAAAATTCTATTTTAAAATATTCACTCCAGTTTTTTCGTCAGAATTTTGATGAGTTTGGGCACAAACACATGTCCATTTGTTGGAACTATAACAGAGAAATAAATGATTGTAAAATTGATGAGACGATAGGCATTTTTTTGTTATTTTTCATAATTATCTATAGATAATTGAAGAATCTCGAAACGATTGTATAATGATTGTATATGATTGTATAATATTTTAAACGGCCAAATTGTAGCTTTGAGAAGAACGGATAAAATTTTGATATGTTGTCTGAAAGACAAAGCCATAAGTTACTATTAAAAATGGATAAAATTGTTGCTATGGTAACTTTGAATATTTCATAGTACAGTGAAAGTCTGCAAAAGCAAAAAGTTATAGAAGATCCGAATTTTTTTTTATTCTATACAAATTAACTACAACTCGAGTATGGATCGTGATATTTATTCAGAATTTTACGTTATTAGAATTATTTTACGCATGAAATGCCGAATTTCAATTTGCAAAAATACAATTACTCTTTCAGTTCATCATATTTAATCTTTCGAAAAAGTTTCGTGGTATAGTGTGTTCTGTATGTTGCACACATATATTTTATGCACGAAAGAAAATTGCCTTCATCGCGACAAAAAGTCACGCTGTGTGTATATATACAGCGAGTTCATTTTAATTTCGCTAACGATGTAGTTAAAATAACAAACGACATCGTTTATATAATAAAAATAATATACAGAGTTTACCTACTCGCTATTTTTTTAATTTATTTCTTCTTCTACTTCGTTTAGTTTTTCTTTTTTGTTTTTTTTTTCTAATTATGCCTTCAAGCATGGATGCCAAATATTTTTTTCTTCCTATCACCATTCGCAACAAAGCACACAACATATATTTGATAAAATGAAACAAAAATGAAAAAAAATATTTGTATAAATATATAGTGGAAGTTCATGTGGGTTTGAAAAAAAATGTACTAAATGCTGTTACACTCAGTTTCCATGACTAACATTTACCTACCACTTTTGTTCTATTTATTCTTTCGTTCTCGTCCTCCCCAAAATTCGATATTGTGCTTCTTCCACGTATATTTTATGTAACATACTTCCCCGAAGTACAACGTGAAGTCGATGTTGGAAACACGCGAATCGGCCGTTTGGCTTCATTTCTATATATATGCACATACACACACACACAGGCATACCTATATATATATATATGTGTGCGCAATCGCATAGGCAAAATATATATAGTGGAGCTCGATTGTTCCTGATAAATTTACAGGAACAATCCATAAAACGTGATTATCAGATGTTGTTTTTCACACTATATCGTATTTCAAAATAATAAATATCATTAAATTTTATGAACAAATGCATGCTAGCAATTCCATTGTTATTAAATTTTTACAGTTTTAATTGGTTAAATTCAAACAGTTGAAGTTGATTTGCAATACACAATTAAATCCATTGTTAATTACTGTGACAACAGCTTCATACAAAATGTAACTCTATCTGGCAATTTCAAATCAATAAATAAATCAACACCAAAAACTGTTTCGCTCGTTAAATTTTCTCTTATTCCAAATGCTTTTTTCATTCATTAATTTGTATACGAAAGTATGCCTAACGGCCCGTGTGAAAATACATTATCAATAAATACCACAATATTATTAATATTTAATATTTAACAGTTGGTCACTGTTTCTGTCTCGCGTTTCTTTGTTTTCACTAATTTGAATAAATTATGATTTTCCTCCTGTGTTATTTGGAATCACTATTGCAACTGATGTGTCACATTCAAATTTTTGTTATTGGATAGAAACAATTTATTTGGTAACGATTTTTGTGTCGTTGTTTTGAGTTTTTTAACCTATCTTCTTATTCCAATATTAAAAATTTCATTGTTGTGTTTGTTAATGTACAGACTAATCGCTACTTTTTTTATATATAGTGTGCATTCAGTCTCAGTCATGCGTCTTAAGGCATCACATAAATTTTAAATATTAAAAAATTCTTCATTTCTATATCAAAATAATTCACAATATTAATTATTTTCTACTATTGAATTCTGTATCGCGTGTGTCGAGCTCTTTGAACTTGATTAGCATGACAACTAAGTGCATTATCCAGATTCTCACACTCTCTCTGTCTCCCTCTATCTGTCTCTATTCAACATTCATATAATATTTATTCGTAAAGATCAAAAGAAAACAGATACCTCTGAGTAGATTCCTTTCATCTTAATATTTGTCATAAAATCGCAGATACAAATATTTACCAAACTTGTCATTTGCTTTGCTGTATTTTATATCTGCTAAAATATTCAACATAGCGAAACTATTAACCCATGAATAAAAATTAAATAATAAACAATCAATAAATACTCATTCGGCTTATAATGAGAATTGCTCTGGTATATAAATAATTGATAATGTGGCAATAGCCACGGCCAACACGAAATGCGTATTAAATTCCAATATGCCACGATATAAATTTCATGTGTATAAACGTACGATCAAGTTGCAATGTAGAGGCATTTTATTAGCCCCATTACTGCAATTAATTTATACTATGTAAAAGTTTATGTTCATCTATAAAATTACAATGATAAATAGTAATTGATATTTCTCATTTATATCGAAACAAAATGTCATTGATTCAATTGGTTTTCTAGAAATGTTATATATATATATTGGCGAGAGTTGAATATAAATCATTTGTATCTCAAGTATGTATAGTTTAATGCGAAATCAATATTGAACACTATCTCAACACAATCTCTATATTCTCTCGGTGGGAATATTATCCCTCTATACCATTCCGCATATATATATATAGATATTTATGAATAGAATAACTGCAGGAAATTTTCATTAAGCTGTCGCACCCTTATCCATTCATTTGCTATTCCCACCATTTAAAATCATTTTATATAGTTTGACATCATATTGAATAATAAATTTTTACTATCAATGTGACTTTATTTTAAGTGCAAAGTGGAGTGAGCATAAAAATGAGATTTGAAATTGAAATTAAATCTGTTTTATATGGCACTTCATTTTTATCAAAAGAATAAAATCAAAAAAAAATTCCATTTACTTCACTGTAACATTTTAATATTTTTTTATCAAGAACTTTGCGAGATTTTTTAACCTTCTTTAAACTGCTCAGTGGTTAGATATAACATGGTAAATATAAACACTTTTAGTATACCACATTTATTCCGAAGAGGAAAAAATAAAAAATAAATATACCAATACCAATTTTTTACTAGTATTTGCAATGACGTTTGCTCAAGTGTGTCTCATTTTCAGGTGTTTTTCTCGGTATATTCTTGGGCCATTCACTGAATGGTTAGTGTCAGTAGCAATAACCTTGCAATGGGCAAATAGTCCGTCGGCGAGGATACACTCAATGTGAAAAGGGAAAGGAGCTATAGTATATTAGCAAAGATATATCGCGATAAATTGCCTGTGGTACTATGTCCACATAAATGAAAAAAATAAAGAGCGACGTTACGGATAGTCTCAATGGCTGTTGCTTTATACGAAATGAAAAAAAAAAAATATAATTTGGTTGTAACATTAAAGCTGAAACAATGATCAATATCTAATCGTAAATAAGATCGATATCATTCTATGGTACGGAAGTAGGTATTGGTATTATAAACAATTTTCACAATTATAACAATAATAATATTGACTTGGAACATAACGATCTGTGAAATACAAATTTGAAGTCAATTACTATTTTTAATGTTATTAAATAATATATTTGTTACATGTTGTATTGAGACGCATGAACATTTTAATGCGAAATAGTTCATTGAAGATGAACTTCTGTAACATTTTGCATTTCCGTATTGCATAAAGATACAATTTAATTATTTACAGTTCAGAATTAAATTACTTTAAGATTTCTTCTTGCAGATCGCATTACATTTGTTGGATTTAAATATTTTTGTATGTACTTTGAAATCATTTGTATTTATTTGTTCCATTATCTTTCTCTCTGTGTATGATATAAATACTGCAATCTAAGATACATATTACTGTTATTTTCAATCAGACCGACAGTTTAATCCAAATTTCTGTGAAGTAATTTTTTATCAGTGTAATGTCGATTTACTATTTATAAATTTTGAATTTTTTTCCTCCTGTCTTTCCACGATAATAACCGTAGTCCAGATAGATAAAACTACCTTAAAATTCGTGTTTTTTTCTACATATACAACGGACATAAAAACTAAATTTTTATTTATATAAGTCAAGATCACACTTTAATGAATATCAATATTTATTCTTGTCGCTTTTTCATATATTGAGCAGGGTGAAAAATGTCAAGTCACTTTAAATTCTTATTTTAGCTTTTTAAATTACGAAAAAAAAAAATAACGCCAATATTTTATCATCACATCGTGATAAAATGTAAAGAACGTAGCCTAACATCAATCTTTTCATTTATTTTCTCTGTATGCAGTGATTATTGCGAATAATCCGTCGCTTTCATCCAATCATACACATCCTCAATATATAATCAAAGTAAGTTTACTAAAATAATAAATTTGATTACTTGTGTAAACAAAACAAAATTATTTACCAAGTACATAAACAATCCACGTCTTTTTTTAAATAATCCAACTATATATACATCAATAAATGAAAAAAATAAATAAAATGTCAAGATGTCACACAATCATCAAAGACGTGCAGTGAAATCAAAAGTTACTTCTTCAGGTCCACTACCAAAAAAAAAAATAAATAAATAAACAAAGGCCTCTCCCTTTATTATGTTTTTCAAAATGAATATTTTTTTGAAAATTAATAGTTTTCACGTTATTTCACTGGGTTATTTAAATAGATATACACCGTCAATTGTGAATTCTAGTAAATTATACCAGTCTGCTGCTCTAAAGTATTGAAATAATTTAACTCGTGTTTCTTCTACGATTAGTACAATTACACATGTAAATGCAACACGAGCCCAAACACCACGTCTTGATATTCGATTTACGTGCAACATTCACATCTACACAAACACGCTCCAGTATATACACTTGTCCATTCTAATCTATCCATAATGTCGTTCTGAACATTCTATCAATCGCCATTGGGTTAACCATCCAGTACAATACCAAAGCGAAAGAAAAAGAGCAAGAGGAGAAAAGGGAACTTTTGTATCGAAAACCAACAAAAAATTTCAGATTGCCATATAGTATATATATATATATATATATATGTAGGAATAGTGAAATAAATAGAATTAGAGAGAAGAAATTAAAGAAAAGAAAGATCATGTCATAAATTAGTTGAAATAAATTTATCTGCTTATTGTATGTCATTAAAAATTATTGAGTACGTTAGGATTTAGAGTTTATTGTATGAGGGATAATGAGGGCTGGACAGGCTGGCACCACATTAAGAAAGTATAAATGAATAAAGTAATTTGGGAAAGGCCCATCGTTCGTACGTCATGGGATAATTTTTAGGCAATAAGAATAAAATGAAATAAGAAAATGCATGGAAAGAATGATAGCTGAATGATCGAGGAGAGTTAGTGTTGTACGTGAGGTCGATGAGTATAGACGGACTCTGAGACGATAAAGACGTTGCGAGGTAGTCTAAGTAACATTACTTATTTGATTTTCATTTTTAATCACGCTGACATTCAAATTAAATAAATAGTTTAAATAAAAGAATATCACCATTTCGTTCGACAACTCTATCCTGCTGCCTTAACACTATTTTAAGATCCTACATACATATGCAAAATGCCCGTGAAATTTTATCGGCATATGTAAATTTACAATGTACATATACACATATATATTTAGAAAATACAACGGTGGGACAATTTATTGGACGTAACAATAAAAAAAATTTATCGACCACGCGCCCTGGTCCGCTTTTGTATATGTATATGTCTATGTGGAATACTTGGTGTATTGTCCAAGCGACCAATATATTGTATCGGAGTTTCCTGCTCGCAGGGATGCTGTGAAACGCAGGCGCCATGGCCCCAATCAAACATAACTATATATATATTCATATTAGTAGACGAGTGAAAGAGACAGAGGATTGGAGAAACCGCAGTGTTTGTGGGAAAGTCGGTGGGTGGCACCCGCCGACTTTCATCCGGCATTTTACTACTACTACTACTACTACTACTACTAGAAATACTACGGCTGCTAGTATTGCTACTACTACTACTATTACTACTACTTGTACTACTGCTACGAGTACTACTCTTCTCTTTGTCGATCTAAATGTTTCCTCCATATCGAGTTTGTATGCGTACGCTTGCGTATACGCCATTACGTTGGTTTGCACTGCTAGATGCCGCGGTGTCTGCCGCAATAAATACCATTACTACGTTCATCGCTCGATAATCAAAGGCGTTTGTACAGATATTGACCTCGATCACTTTATCATTCTTTTACTTACATTTTTTTTATTTCTCACGCTGTGTTTTTCCTACCAAATCTTTTTTTTTTGTATTTTTTACAATGAACCAATTATTATTATTCTCTTGCTGTATATCGATGAACAATTTTTGTAATTGATGATATTATTCGTTTATGTATGTATAAAGGATTTCATGATAACTCCATTGTTTATTGCTTGGAAAAAATTGATTTCTCGTTCTGTTGAATATTTTGACAGTTCTTTGTTAGATATAAAAAAATTTGTTTTTTTTTTCCATATGACTGGTTATGAGACACTTTTCAATTTCACTACAGTTGTTTTTATAAAACAGAGGTTACCATGTTGATTATAATTTTTTATTTCAATGGATTATGACTTACAAAGGGATATATATGCATTCATATGAAAGTCTTTTATATTAATACTCATTACCGAAAAATTGCCAATCGTTTATTTCAATGAAGCACCAAAATTAAAATTTTTTTTTTTCATGTGATCAGATACACATTATTACTCTAATGACAATTGTTTTTTTTTTTTTTTTGAATTTCCAAAGAATTCTCGAACAAAACCATGTACAATACCGATAATATTTTTTATTAAATATCAGCAAAAATAAATGAATATCGCTACAATTATTCCATTTTTTAATGGAATAATTGAGTATAATTTCAGAGTCCTGTTGTCACTACAGTTATATATAATTGAATATTTTAATAAAGGGTAGGTTAATGAATGAAAAACCCCATACATATGCATATACATTTCCAGAAATAGTAAAAACGCTGATAATTATCCACCAATGATGTAAATATATTTCCATTTGTATTCTCGAACTTGATGAAATAATTAATGTCGACAATATTCGTGACGCAAACGAATGAAACACTTACTCGGCCATCTTGTCTTACTCTATTTAGTACTTGGAGCTGATAGAATTTTAATGCAAAGTTCTTTGAGACGTCGTGAGATATATATACATATATATTTATATATATAACGTGTGGCACTTGTACGCGCACGGTATTGCCGGACGCTGATGGAGCCTTAGCAAGAGTCTTGATGACGTCATGAGCGGTCGATAGTATATGACCAACCGGCTAACACCAACATTGCCTCTTGTTATATAGTCTGCGCCGTGAAGCATCCATGTGTGCACGCTCCACGTCTATATAGTCCAAAGTCTTTTACTGTTATATGCGCAAGCGTATATACATTTTATATAGTAGATACACTTTATATTGCATCCTCAAGTATGTATACGGGGGCTTCCCGCCATATTAGCTGACATGGGGGAAACGCACGATGTGTGACAGGGGTGGCTCGGGTTGTTTCTTTTTACGCAAGGTAAATTTTATATATAATACAATTATATTTATTTAACATTGTTCTTTAACATTCTCTTTCTTTTTATATAGTGACTGTCAGTTATTGTTTATCGTTATATTTTTTTATTTCAATGATTGATTGATCGATTGATTTATGGACTTGTTGTCTGTTCTGTTGTGTATGTTCATATGACAGATTGGAAATTTATATAAGACAATGAATGAAAAGGAAAATTATTCGTGTGATTATAATAAATGGTTGCAACACAAGAATAATAAATAAATAAATAGATAAATAAAGAGAAAAATGTGAAAAATGAAATGTTTTCTTGTCATAACAATATGTATGTCAAGTGAATTATATTTTTATTGTATTTATATTCAATAAAGTATACCATGTACTAATTTAATTGCAGGAGGGACGGGGAGAAGTGACAGACATAAGTGCAAGTCCTGGACGACAGGCGCCTGCCAACCAGTTGCGCCCCAAAGAGCCGCCTCCCATGGTCATCCAGGGAGACTTCAGAAAGGTTTATAATTAATTATCCAATTTATATATTGAATTTAATTAATCATGGCATTTCAATATATCTATAATATATAAATTGCACATAATTCGCTTGTGTTTTGCAAAACCAAGCGGGAATATTATTTCTATATATCTGAAGCAGAGAATTTCACAGGTGAGCGGAATCAGTACAGAGATCTTCAAGCAAATCGAGACAGTAGAAAATGACCATGATGCTTCGACTGCTGCCGCACTCGAGGCGGTGGAGCGACGTGGTGAAATGGTGGTGCGTGTTATTGAGCCACGGCAAATGGGTCGACAGGCAGCTGAGACGGCCAAAAAATTTACTGCCATTCAAGTCAGTATAATTTATTTCTCATTATTATATATATATTTTTTTTTTTTTCGTTCAATTTAAACAAAGTTATATACAATGAAGTGAAATAACTAACTTGTAATGAATTTAATTGTTAGGATTCCAAGCATCCCGTTCACTTTGTTGAGATAATAAAGCGACCGGGTCAAACTTTGGGTTTGTATATTCGTGAGGGTAATGGGGTTGATCGTAATGACGGTGTTTTCATTTCGAGAATAGCTTTGGAGTCAGCGGTCTACAATAGCGGATGTTTAAAGGTTGATATACTAATGAATAATTACAATTGTTATTATCATCAGTTGCTTACTGTAGTGGTGATGATGATGATGATAATGATGACAGTGATGATGTGAATTGTGGACAAAAATATTAAATATAATTAATGTAATATTATCTGCAGGTGGGCGATGAAATACTCGCTGTAAATCTCGTTGACGTGACGCACATGAGTCTTGATGATGTTGTTATTATAATGTCAATACCGAGAAGATTAGTCTTGGCAACACGACATGGGCCACATCAAATGATCGCTCATAATCGTCAAAATGAGCATAAAGCACCGCCCGTTGTAGTAATAAAACGTGAACTCAATGAGGACGAGAGCGATCACGGGACAAGTAATCATATAAGGTGAACATTCAATTTTTTTTTTTGCTCGTTAAATATATTAGTACTTGAATTCGTTGAGTCTCACGACTGAATTTCATTCACGGAATACTCTACCGAGTCTCATATTTGCTTATTATTTTTATGTGATGAAGAATTGAACCGTCGTTACTAAATGAATTCTATTTATTTTATTGGGACTTTATTGAATTTGCGATGCTTCCAATATATTGAACGATTTGAACTTTATGAATTTTTTATGGCGCTGAAACGGTGTTTAGTGCTCTGTATGAAACAATTTTACGTTAATAATCGTACAAATTGAAATTTATTTATTTATTTATTATTTTTTCATCTTGAATATTTGAAGTTAAAATACAATTTACAAAGTAATGCCATAAAATATTGCTATCATATTGAAATTGCACAAAGGCGCGCAGCAATACATTGTAATAAAATTGATTGGAAACTGCTTCATATATTGCATGGAAAGAAACAAATTGCTCAAATTAGTAAAGTTCATCGTGAAAGTTAATCAATTAAAAAAAATAGTAATTTCGAAAAAACGGTTGAATTATTAATTCTGTCGAATTAATTATTCGCGGTATAAAAAATTGGTGACAATTTATTTCGAAAATTCAACGAATTATGAATTTTTTCATGTTGTATCATATACGATTTTAAATAAATTATTGTCATGTTTAATTAAAGTTAAATTCACTAAATTAATATTGGCATACGAGCAATAACGAATTACCACATCGTCACAATGAATTCATTATATTTACTGCAAGTAGTCATAAAATATTGACATATACTCAAACTTGCTTATATATATCACGTGTCAGGTCAGGCGCTTCTTTGTATCGTGAATCAATTAATTAATTAAATTAGGGACAGCAATAGACGGCGAGGAGACGGTAGAGAAATGCTTCCATCACGATCGAGACTTGGATTAACTGGATTAGAATCAAGTCAAGACATTGGTTCAAGCAATGGTGATCTTTATTATAATTCACGACCAGAGGGTCACTGGTCCTATCAACCACCTCCACCGCCAGTAATAACCCATCAGCCAAAGCCCTCGTCAACTCAACATTTTCAACCATACGAACGTGGCTATCCAAAAACACTCGAAAGCCTCGCTGAAAAAGTAAGTATAATCATATATTATATATTCATATTATTATTTTTTTTTTTTCATGTCACAAACATGTCAATCATTCGCAATCACGTCTTCGATTATTGCAACATCAAAGTACGAAACAATCTATATTTTATATATAATTGGCTTTATAGTGAAAAAGGAAAAATATGTATTTTCGATGAATCAGATTTGGTATGGGCTTTTCATGGCATAGCGAGGTATTAGGAGAATATTATATGAAATAAAGTATTTACGATAGACTATCGAGCTTAACTGTAAGTTCAATCTGAATGGCAGTTTCTCACCTCTCGTATTTCTTTATATTGAGTGCAAGCAGACCGGCTGATAGACAGATAGGCCCATAACACGTTCAAAGCACTTCTTCATAGAATAATCCAATACCACTTTTATATGTGCAAATAATTTGCGAATTCATTTCTTTTTCTTCGAGTTTAAATGATTTAATACGGTGCACTCGCATACCCGCTATAAAATTGTAACATTTTTTTAATCATGGAATAACCATCGGACACAATACTCCAAGTCACATCATAAACTACAAATTTTTCTCTTTCCCCACAACTAAATATCTATATTTTTTCATCAATTTTCTATTCCTTCCTGATTTATTCATTAATTTTTACTATCGACAGACGTTCATTCCACATAACACATTTCTTGAAATTCAACATTGCATCTTTATCTTTTGAATAAATAAATTTGAACTAGACGTTTCCACTTGCAACTTTTCTCATCAGTAGCGTCGTTTCGCAGCACTTTCAATATCTACTATTGGATTGGTACATTCACTTTCATACTTTTCACCGAATACTCACATTTTCTCCTTACTATTTTATTTTCATTCTGTCTACAGCTGTACGCAGATGTCATTTCTCCAACTCATCCACTATTCAATAGAATATATATTTTTTTATATTCATAATAATTACAAACATAATGAAAATCAAATTAACTCATGAAAATAAAATAAACATTCTATTTAATGAATAAAAATAACAATCATACAATGAAAAATCTCTGTTTACTGAAGACCAGCAAAGATTTGCGACACTTTACATTCTGTAATTTCTAACAATATCAATATTCTTCATGTTGCTTCGACATCGCCTATAACAACAATGAATATAACGTAAAAATTAAAAAATGAACATGACAATAAATCATGTTTTATATTCAAAAAATGAAAAGAAACAAACAAATAACAATTATTGTACTTTGATGTCGTATTGATCTCACAGGCTTGGCTTGAAATTAGATGTCCTAGACGATGTGAATTGATATATAAACGCACCCTTTTACATCTGTCTGCACAGTTTGACACTTGTTTGCCCACTGTTAATTGCGGAGACACCCATTCGATTGTCATGGACTCCTTTATCACAATTGATAGTTTGTTACGTGTGTTACCTTTTGTAACGTTATTTATATGTACATATACATATATATGTATATATGTAGCAGTATACATATATGTATTTATATCTATATTCATATATCGAGGGATAGCCCCAGAGAAATGTTGGTTTTCAAATGCACCCGGCGTAACTATTATCTACGAGCCGTTGTGGATTTTATATCCGAACACATGCTCGCCTTTATATACAAAAATATCGTTTTGCTTGCTTCAATCATATTCCAATATAAAGTAAGATAGAGGATTCTGGTGGATACTTGAAAAGTGTATCAATTTCAAAACTACACTTTGCAATAAATAGAAAAAAAAAATATTTATTAATCAAATGAAAATATTATTCTTCACCTTCCAAATAAAAAAATATTTTCGACGTGATTTAATAACTAATCGGTTCTCAATGAATGCTACATTAAAAATAACCAGGATTTTATGAAGGTAAAGACAATAAATTAAATTTACTTGATTACTAGACCTTATAACCGTATGTTATATATAATATATACTTGAATATTGAAAACAATCGTAAATATTGATATATATATATATATATATGAATACAACTAATATGGCGTGTCACCCTCATTTTTGTGAGCTACTGCCAACAAAAAGAAAGAGAAAAAAGAAGAGAAAGAAAAAAAAAGCTCTATCGATATTTCTTTTTATTTTTTATCTCTTCTTTCTTATCTCTTATCTCTATCTCTATCCCATTTTTCTCTGTTATTTCGTTTCTCTTTTGCCTTTTTTTTTCTATCTCACATTCGCTCTCTCTTTCTCTTTCTCTCTCCCTCTCTTTCTCTCCCTCTCTTACTCTCTCCCCCTCTTCTTCCGTCAGTCTGTCTTTCTTTCTTTTTCATTCACTATCTCACTTGCTCGTTTGTGTCATGTAGCCTGAACATCATTGACGTTGGCTTTAGATAAGAAGACAGATTTTTTTATTTTTTTTTTTTTTACATTTATATATCTTTATTTTGTCTTTTTTTTTTTGTTTCTTTTTGTTTTTTTTTTTTTCGCTTGAGGAAGCCAATGAGGAGCTCGCCTATTAATCATGGGCGAGACAATGACTATTTTTCTTGCTATCATTCACCATTGGACAATGTTGGCATGTTACAGCGTCTATGATGCCGATGGCTACATTCTCTTTACAGTAGATCAATATTTAAATATCAACAGTAATATAGTTTGAAACAAAAATAAAAAAACAAAATAAAAAGTGGATAAGAGCACTGACTAAAGATGAAATATTTTTATCGTAAAAATTGTACAGGTACACTCGTTTTACACGAGTCCGGTGATGCCAAGTAATGGCAATCGTCGTATGTCAACTGGCGCTGGCATACAATCAGTAGGAAGTCGGCTGACAGGTCAACCACAAAGCTATGGTGGTTACTCGCAGCATACACCAAGTGGTAGAATAATGCCAAGAAGTGGTTCAGATCAACATTTACCACGAGTCGATTATACGAGCATCACAACGCCCGCACGTCATACTCTACTCAGATCAAGTCTAAAATCAGGTATTAATAAATCCATCATAAGTTCAATCTATCTCTATCTTAGTAAATATAGAAGAATAATAATGATTGAATACTTGAAAATATTACAAATCCAAGTGTTCTAAATATACAATTCATTGAATTTTCATTGCTATTTTAAGGCTCCTCTGCATTGCGCTACAATACCAGATATGGAACTCAAACTGAACCAACATCAACGACACAACGGGGTCAGAGTCAATTTGGTACATTAACAAGGCGACATCGACCATCATTGGATTATGCATCGGACACCGAAGCAACATGTTCAAGCTCACCACGATCGGCATATTACTATTACAGGCACAATATGCGTGATCAAACGCAAAACAGTGCGGTATCACACTTAGCAACATTGTCACGGTCACAAATTGGTCAAAGTTCAGCTGGTCTTAGATCAAATTCACTCCCACGTAGTGGTAGAACATTGCCACAACAGCCATCGGTATTAAGAACGGGTTTGAGTACAGTTGCGTCGGGTCTCATTGATCAGGAGGACAGTGATGGTGCATTGTCTGCTCCTGAATTACCATCTATTAGACGCGATCGAGGTAAACAAAATTAATGGATTGTTTCATTGATTGATTGGATTCTGAATAATTTGATAATGGGGTAGTTTGTATTCAATTGAACACTGTGTGAGCTGTTGAGTTTGTCTATTTGATTTTAGGCAGAATACCATCGTCACCAAGTGTATTTACATCGGATGAATATCGAGCGTGGCTGAGTCGTACGCCAAGTACTAGTGCACTTTACGAGCAAATAAGAGCAACCACAGCTCGACCACCAAGATATACATATAGCGCTGAAAATATTCACGCCGCAGTGAATCAGGTCGGTTGGAGACAAAAAAAACAACTTTTTTTTTTGCACAATAAATATTATTATTGTCAATAAATTATTAATACTAATTATTTATTCGATGAGCAGGCAGATTATGGAGGCTATGGCTCGTATCGACCATTATCAAGTACTCTTGATCGACTGTCAACTAGATCCGCCTCTGCACAACAAGTTAATTTGGCTAATTTGCGCGCTTCCACTGCAATCAGCTCTACATCACATAGAACGGGACAGAGACCGGCGTCAGTTGCCGCCAATGCACGCACTGTGCTTAGCAGTCAAAAATCATCGTTAAGTGCTGCTGCAAGTCAACGTGCAAGTTCTGTTAGGAGAATTCGTAATTTATTGGAACTGGAACAAACGAGAAATATACCAACGCCAACGCCAACGAGAACTCAGGATCAAAGACTGCTAGATATTAATCCTGCCGGTAACTTTTCTATCAAATATTCATTAAATATTTAATAAAAAAGTTCATCGATATTTAAATATATAAAATGGTGGATTTTTGTTTGATAATTTACAGAGTTTCTCAAGTATAAAATAGAAAAGCCGCCTACTGTTGGTACACCAAGTTCAACCAGTTCCCTATTGAGTTCATTGGGTGAGAGCGCAGGCAGTGATTTTTCAAGTGGTGTAAGCGGATTATTGTGGGTTCATCTTCTTGCTGGACGTGGATTACGATCGACAACATCGTCGTCAGCCGCTACAACGCCATCAACACCATCAGGACAACCGAGTTTAGGCAGTTGCGGTTTGAGAGATCTCTATTGCGTTCTCGAGTGTGATAGAGTGCACAAAGCACGCACTGTTGTCCGCACCGGTGATCTTATGTTTGACTGGGACGAGACATTTGAGTTGGATTTGGTTGGTAATCGTCAATTGGATTTGCTTGTTTACTCGTGGGATCCGCAACATAGGCACAAATTATGCTACAAAGGATCAGTTCATTTAGCAACATTGCTCAAGGAATCACCGGTACACCAATTGGCACTCAAAGTTGAGCCACGTGGTACCATTTTTCTCAAGCTCCGTTATACGGACGCTCATCAGACGTTTAAAAGACGGGGACTTCCTGTAATATCCTTGGCCACCAGGGTCGCACCACTTTTTGGTGTTGATCTCGATACAGTGGTTGGTTTATCTACTCATATTTAAATATAATTTTGCGTGCAAAATTGAATTTTCATTAAGATGTGTTTGATTTTAGGTCAGTCGAGAGAGCAAGACTGGTGGTGTACCCGGTGGAGTGTCTACGGCATTGGCGATGGGCGGCACAACAAATATTCCAATAATTGTTTGGCGTTGCGTTGAGGAAGTTGAGAGACGTGGTCTTGATATTATTGGTTTGTACAGATTGTGCGGCTCCGCAACGAAAAAACGAATACTCAGAGAGGCCTTTGAGCGCAATGCAAGATCTGTTGACTTATCACCTGACAATGTGCCAGATATAAATGTTATAACTGGTGTACTAAAGGATTATTTGAGAGAATTGCCCGAACCACTGTTCACAAAGTGCCTCTACCAAATGATGGTTGATGCATTGGCTGTATGTTTACCAGACGATCCGCAGGGCAATGCTAAATTGATGTTTAGCATTCTGGACTGCTTACCAAAAACCAATAGGGTAAATTGATTAAAAGTCTTTTCTTTTTTTTTCTTCTGCTGCGATATTTGTTGTTGAATGACAAGATACATGCAGACAAGTAGAAAATATTAAATATTTCTGGGGAATTTCATTTGATGTATCTGTTGAATAAATTGAATGGATTTATCTTTTGTTATTCAAAAGTTCAGTTTCACAAGATGATTTATTAATTAGTGCAGGAGTTTTGTGATGCCAACTCCGATTACTTGAATTATTGAGCTCAATGTGAAATCACAGAAGACATTGAAGTATATTCACGTATATAATTTTAATCGTGGTTGATTTGAAAAATAAAGAATTTTAAAAAATATCAAACGAATGAATATTACATTTTTACACAAAATTTACGATTTTAAATTGATATTTCGTCTTTTAAATGTATAAATTTACATAACTTTTATTTTTCTATTCATTATTACAGTGCACTCTGATCTATCTATTGGATCATTTGGCAATGGTAGTATCACAATGCAATAAAATGTCACCAGCAAGTTTGGCAGTTTGTTTTGGCCCAGTGTTGATGCTGCATGCGGAAGATACCGGACCTAATTTAGATTTCCATCAACCAATCGCTGTATTGAAATATCTATTGGAGATATGGCCAGTAAAGTCAGGTAATGCTTTCAGTTAAATTCATATATGATATTTTCAATTATTAAAATAACGAATAAATAAGTGGCTGAGTAATCAACGAGTAAATTGTCACAGACAGTTCGGAAGATTTCTTCAGTCGGTTCAACACTTCCACGAGTTACACCAGTAGTCGGTCTCACCAACAGTACCAGCAGCACCAACATCATCAGCAATCATCATCCATCGCATCATCAACCGCATCTATTACAGCAACAGCAACAGCAACAGCAGCAGCATCACCATCATCAGCAGCAGCCGCCACCGCAGCAGCCGCAACAGCATCAAATGTCACATCAGGGCACATTAACGCGAACCGTGTTGCCTTGGCAGCAGCCACCCTCACTTCATCATCCACCCCTCACTTCAGCTCCCGGGGCATACGTCCCATCCATTCGTCCTCCACCACCGGTCAAACCACGACAGGTATATAATGCAGTGCAGTTGTAACTTTGTATTCTTTTTTACTTTATTCGCTCAATTATCGCAGATAAATGTGTAGAATATCTTGAAATATATCAGAGCATAATTTATTTGTGCATGAACTCTCGCTCACTCTCTTTCTATCATTGTTCATTCGCTCCATTTTTCATTCATAATTTTTGTTTTTTTTTTTTTTTTTTCATTTCTTTTTCTTTCTTTGGCTACTGACGCTCGTACGGAGAATAATAATCATACACGTTTATCGATTGTTTCATTGGCGCTTGTTTTTCCCCTCCGCGGATTATTCAATTGATGAATTTTATTAGAGAAGAGAAAAGGAAACCAAAAAATAAAAACCTAATGAAAATTTACATCGTACTGCACTCTCTGAAGATCTTACACTGTCTATTTTTATAATTATTCGTTTCTCTTTTTGTTTTCGCACTTATTTAGAACAAACGCAAATTACCGGCTCTACCAAATCGCTGACAGCACAGAGACTACGCTTCCTGCACAGGTACTCTATCGTTATCGTTTCCTTTGTGTTTATTCATTTAATTATTGATTGTCGCTCCTTTTTGGTATTGTGAGGATCTAATGATTGGATAACAATTAAACAAAATTCTAAGTGATAAAAATGGAATACAGAATTTCTTTATGCGGACAAGTTTTGAATATTTCACGTCGGTGTATTTTTCATTTAATCTGATTTTATCTATATATATTTTGTTATGTGCATCAATCGCTCTCATTCATATACGAAATCATGCCATCATCAATTATTTTTTTTTATCTCGCCATCTCTCCGTACGATATGATGACGCAATTCAGCATTCATATTATCATTTATAATATTCATATATATGCAAATGTTAACAATGAAATTTTGTTTCAAAATATAAATATATATTTATATTACAATTATTCATATACCGTGTGGTAAAATTAATTGTGTACAGGTGATAATCTCGTCTCCCGGTTCACCCAGTAGCGAAGAGTCAGCTTCACCAGAGCCAATCAATAAGACCATGCGAAATGGATTAAATTTTGTAAATGGTACGACAAAATTAATGACAACAACGACTACAGCAAATACAACAACGACAATGATAAGGGGCTCGAATGGAATTGAACAGGTGACACCTACAAGTAGTGTTGATACGGAAGAAGGAAATCCGCCACATTTTGAAGAACGTGAGAAAGGTGTTGAGGCTGATGTTGAAGCAAGCGATGACGATCTTATTTCCAAGCGCAATAAATCATAAATTAGCAAGGAATTCATTTGAAAAAATTAACGAATTTTTCATGCGTCATTCGTTGCATTTGCAATGGTATTTTGACAACGGATGATCCATGGAGTGCGCGTGTGTATTTCTACAATTGAGCAGGGAAAAAAAAACAAAATAAAATAAAATATTAAAAGCCGAAGAAAAGTGAATGAATACATAAATGAATAGATATGAATTATTTTGTTTATAGCTGGCGCTATAAAAATATCATTCCTATTGTCTCAGAGTCGTCAGACGAAAAAAAAAGTGAATAAATAAATAAATAAATGAAATTAACAACTCCGGTAAAATCCATAATCATTGCTGATAATACTATCATATTAACATTAATCATATAAATAATATCATAATCATAATAATAGTCATAAACATAAAAGAAAAGAAGAAAAAAACGTCGTCATCGAACTTCATCGGACATGTGCGAGAATAATTATCGACTAATCGCGTTTATCTACGTCTCAATTATTCCACATCACTTTTTCATTGATGCAAAAAGAACAAAAAAACGTATCCAAAACAATACCTCCTAATGAGATTAGATGCTTTGCAATTATATCCTCTATTACAATTTATTGATAAAACTAATTGATCGTTTAATGAAGAAACAAATAATAAGAAAAAAAAAAGTAATGATGTGATGATGTGATCGGATACAGGAGGAGAAATAGAGAAGTTTGCCAGTTTTTTCTGACGTTTTTTAAATATCTTTACATCTACTTGGAATCAACTTTCTTCTTATACAAAAAAAAAAAAATAAAAATAAAAAACAAACAAACAATCTCCATTTTTCTTAAAGTCTTTTTGAAATAATTGCGGGCAATCAAGTTTTATCTATGTTGTTTTTTGCAACTCGATTGTCGGACTAATGAATTTTTTACACTTTCAAAACAAAATATAACAATTTAGCTCTGGCATTTATTGACACATACACACGGACACATAGACACACACACACACACACTCTATTCATTATTAAATTTGTAGCCTGTTGATATGATATGGAGTTTTAGCAATAGAATTTTGTCCATTACGATGAAATTTATGATTACAAAAAATGAACAAGGATAAAATAAAATAAAGTAAAATAAACGAAATAATGCAAACGATCTTCAGTGATCCAACGAACCAGCTAACTTATATACAAAGAATCAATATAAAAACAAACAAAAATAAAACGAATGAAACAGCCGCGATTTTAACTGAACTATTTGATAGGAATCGTGGGGAATAAAAAACACTTTGACATTCAGTCACTTTTACACAAGAAAGGAAAAAAAAAGGAAGTAAAGATGATCAAATAAAGAATAATAAACCACAGAACAAAGCTTTACAAAAGAAAATATTATACAAAAATATATATATATACGTATATATATATATATATATATATATAAATATAATATTACTAGAAAAAGAAAGATATGACATGAATTATGGATCGACTTATATGAAAACAAATGATGTATACATATTATATATATGTAGAAAATAGCGATGGTATACATGTGCTTTTGATAACAATTATTAATTAACAGCGTTAGCAACAAAAATAAATAAATAAATAAATAAATAAATAAATAAATGAATAAATAAATAAATTCCCGTTCGTAACAATTACATATAAACAATAAAGTAAACGTTATAATGAGTATAATGAGAGTTGATGCGAATTAACAAACGAAAAATTGGAGAACTAATTATCAAGATGCATATACATATATACATAAACTGCATACATTAAGTGTATATAAATATCCAATAGAAAAAACAAAAAAAAAAGAAAGAAGACGTACAGTCGTGAAAAAAAAAAAATAGTAAATCTCCATAATTGTTGTCTTGTGTATACCATTATTATATTGATAAAACTGTGTGAGGACTCACCGAAAGATAATAAAAAGAAAAATAATTGCTGACGTTATTGAAAGGAAATAAAAAAAAGGAAAAAAACAAAAATTAAATGCTAATCATTTAATCAGTAATAGCCAGTATTATTATACGTTTAAATATTAAATAACAATTTTCCGTAATATCGATTACGATAAAACAAAAGGAATTATAATTCACAAGAGTAAAAAAAACACAAAAATACAAACACATACATATACATACACGTATTACCGATGCTCTTGGCGACTGCAACTGTATTATAAATTAAATCCGCACAGTTAGATTTAATGCAAATATAAACAGAATAATAAAAATTAATAATTGAAACAATGAAAAAAAAAACCAGCGTTACTGTAGATCGAATATATTGTTGTAAAGTCAGTGTATAAAACAAAAAAAAAAAAAAAAGAAGAAGAAAGGAGAACAAACAAATTTGTGTAGGAAATTATAGGTCAATTCCAGGCGTGACTGTGTTTCCCGGTGTCTGTGCGGGTTAAAAAAATCGTTAAGTAAAATATAAGTTTATTGTTTATTTGTTGATTAAATGCGTTCAGTAGCGAGAGAGCGAGGAAACAAAATCGCACGATGGAGAGAGAGAGAGAGAGAGAGAGGCTTGTCTGGTGATGTGAAGAAAAAAAAATATATGTTCTTATTTTATCAGTCAAGAAGAGGCTCCATATAAATTAAATGAAAAATAAAAATTCCTCGAGCTTCAAAGAGCATAATATAACTTTGAAGGAAGTTATTATCCATTATTGCAAATGATGGCGTGAGAAAAAAAATTAATTAAAACAAAAATAACGAAGTAAAGAATTATAATTAATATATAATATGCGAAAGCCCACTGCCGCGATTTTATAAATTGATTGTTATTAAATATACTGATATATATGTAAAAAAATATATATTGAGAAGAAAGAAAAACAGATAAGAAAAATCACAGCGGAGAGATATCGTTAATGATAAATGCACGAAGAATTAATAGTTCAGCTGTTAATTGATGGCTTCGAAAATTGATTTTTTTTCGAGTGTAAAATCACGTGACATGAAGACATAGATTATAATATAAATAAACATGAAGAACATTGTATTCATTAGCGATATCCATCCATTATTAGCACGGCCTTGACTAACCGTGCGGACGATCTTTTATTAATTGTCTTTTTTATTCCCTTTAATTTTCTCCATAAATCTAAGAATAAATTGAACGCACATTTTTTCGATTGAATATTGAATGATACGTTTTTTTATAATCCGAATCAGCAGTCAATTTTTATTAATGAGATATGGAAAATATAAATATGGCGATCGAACGAACAAGAGAAGAAATAAATAAGTAAATGATTAAATGAATGTATAAAATGGGCAATACTTATAGACGAAAGATTCGCATGAAAACTATGAATGAACGTGGAAAATCAACTGAAATATAAATGATGACAATTGAATGAAACTAAAGAAAGAAAAGAAGGAAAAATCAAATCGAAACGTGATGAAGAATAAAGAATAATTGAAAGAAAGAATTAAAGTTAGCTGATAAATATACAGATGTAATTTTTTCAATACATAAAGGCCATGTGTATTCATGCGTTTGTCATGTACAAATTATATTGTCAACAAAATATATATAGGTTATTTTGATGTGACAATTGGATATATGTAGACCATTGATGCCCGAGGAAGCAACACGACCCTATGTTGAAATGCAATTTTGGATTTATATAAAAACTAGATAGTCCTTCATTTATAAACGAGAGAATATTTTCGAATGATTATATATCTTTCAATTGATAAAATGCCAATATAAAAAGTCTAATTTCGACAATATAACATTGTATTTTTTGTTGACGATAAATTTTTAATCTCGCGCCGATGAATACAAAGAAAATAAACCAATAAAAAGAAATAAGTAAATGCTCTCTCGATCTTTGGAAAAAATAAAATATGTAATTTAAACAAAAGTGAATAAAAAATAATAAGAATTATAAATTCATAGCACTTAACATTTATATGTACGATGGACCACGTTTGTCATACCGAACTCCTTTTAATGAAAAAAAAAAATAAATAAATAATAAACACATCGCAAAAACAATAATAAGATTTGAAGGGAAGGAAGAAGGAAAAGGAGAATGAGGGAGACGAAACAAAATAAACACAAAATCCAAAGTAAAAGTGCAAAAAGAAGTAATAAAGCGCATTACCATTATTCCCATTGGAATATTTCTAGCTTGTACGAATAAAAAAATAATAAAAAAAAAACAAAAGT
This sequence comes from Galerucella tenella, assembly GCA_910591685.1. Lineage (NCBI taxonomy): Eukaryota > Metazoa > Arthropoda > Insecta > Coleoptera > Chrysomelidae > Galerucella > Galerucella tenella. The sequence continues at coordinate 43,571 of CAJUYH010001671.1, forward strand.
AAAAATTTACCCACTATGCTCTCAAAATGTTTGCGCTCGAGGATATAACATAAACATAATTAAGGAATAATCAATATTTATAACTGAATGTGGGATTGTCGTATGTGCGTTACAGCTTCTCATTCGTGCCTCTTTCAAAAAAAAACAAAAGATAAAAAAAAACATTGCTCCGAATACACATATCTCCCTTATATGTTCTACTCCTATATGTATTTTATCGAATAAAAAAAAAACCAAGAAAGAATAGGGACATTTGACGTTTGGCAACGCCTTTGTTAACGTGTTAATATATGTAGAAGAATCGTGAAACAAAAGTGAATTTATCATCCACATCAATCACCATCAGAGCGACTATTTATGCCACAATAAAAATAAAACAATAATAACAATTAAATCAGTTTTAAACTCAATTGTCGATTCAAAGGAGAGTGATAATGAAAACAAAATTGAAAAAAAAAAAAATGAAAAAAATAAAGGGTATAGTAGACCAATAGAAAGAAAGAGATTGTAATATCGATTATTGACATATCGATCTTCGCCAAAAATACGAAATGAAAAATTATTTGATTATATATATAGGGCGAAATGATTGTAAAATGCTATAGAGAGCTTATATGTTGTTCCGCCCACACTACGGGACATATATATGTGTATAGTAGCGATAGATACACCTTATTAGGCATATAGATCATGTCCCACATATCAGACGACAAGGAGAGGAACATAAAAAAGTAAAGAGAGGGATAATAATTACTAACACGAATAAAAAAAATGAAATATGAGTATAAATGAAAGAACAAGCGATAACGCGGGCCTACTGCGCATATTTGATAATAGATAAATCAATGTAAAATTCTTCGGAATTAGATAAGAACAAGACAAAAGAATAAATGAATTAATAAATGAGTTAAAAGCAAAAAAAAAAAAATTGAATGAAATTGGAGAACTAATCGACTGGCCTCTTATAGCAATATTCACTTTGGCTATTTTATTCATTGCACCCAGTAATGATATTATATACTTCGCATTACATTCATCTTTTTTTAATAAATAATTATTGTTATTATTAATCATTATTATTATTATTTTTCCATCATATATAATTTATGAACGACAATAATAATTAATTTTTTTGTTCTTTAATTATGTTCACAATTATCGATATTTCGCAATAAATTTTGAGTTCACTTACAACATTAAAACAAATCGATGAATAAATAGAATGACGCAGATTTATCGGGGCCTAATATTTCATTGATGCGCAGAAAATAAGGGGGAAAAAAAAAACAAATACAGTGGTGATTTTTATGGTGAATTCGGAAGTATATAAATTATTTGTCAAACAAGCAGATTCCATTTATCCTTCGACGCCTTTATCCGCAACAAATTTGAAATAAAAAAAAAGTAAAAAAGTAGGCATATTTGACAAACATCGACCATTTGTTATTATATCACGGTGAATAATGAATAATAAACAAAAATAATACAAATAAAATCATAAATATCATAATAAATATCCTCGTCATCAACTGAAACATTATCATTGTCATTAATATATCGTCATCATCACTTTATGCGAATGAATAAGCGTGGATTACATATATATATATATATATATATGAATAAAAATATAACGGAAGGAAATAGAAAGGGAAAATGGGAGAGAGAGGAAAAAAAATTCGAATGAATAAAAAGATTATAATGTTTCGGAGTAGGTCATATACGTACTGCCTCTTCCTTGCGCCACGTATTGTATCATCTTCTAGGCTTACATTAGTGCAAATATTTATGACAAATGTCGAGAGAAATATATATATATATATACATATATATATATATATATAGTGACGGATGAACAAGATTAAGAATGAACTCCAATAATTTAGAAACGAAAAAAATTAAAACAATAAAAACACATAAAAAAAACACAAATTATAAACAATTGTATGTTTTGGCAGAACAAAAAAAAACAATATGAAAATATCGTATATAAGGAACACGAACGAGAATTAATCGATATGATCGATACTGCGAAATTAAAACGAATACGCGAAAACACTTGGCAGTATATAGGAATTGATTAACGTGATTATGAATGAAAAAAGAAAAAATAAGTATAAATGCATGATGGAGTAAATTAACTAATTAATGAAAAAGAGAAGTCGAGATCTTTTTGATTATGTATACAAGTGACATAACACGTTATTCTATTCATATATAATTGCTAATGTGGTCCTTGGTGGTTTGTAGACATCACTCGAATTACAGTTTGAGTATAATATTAAAAATGGAAAATCAATAAAAGCAAAGGTGTGAAAATTAAAATTTATCAGAGATAATTATCATGATCAAAGGTGTATAAAATATACCAGGAGTGTTATTAAACGAGAAAGAAAAAAGATGTAACGCTGTTCGCAGGCGCCATAACAATTGTGGTCAGAGACAAGTAATATCTATCAGTATTTACACGATGATTGAATAAATTACTGCCCTGAATTTATATAAGTTTATCGTATTACGATTACTAAGTAGTCTAAGATTTCAAATTATATTATTATTATAAATTACAAAAATTCATTGAATGACGAACGAAAAACGCAAAAAAAAAAATAAAAATTGGGCGACATAAGCAAAAAAAAATATTTAAACATATATATAACTAATTGCGCTGTAAACGCCATTAACCCCTAAAAATGAATAAACTTTTTAGTAGTGAGTATCAACAAATACACAAATTTACAAGTGGGATAGAAACAAAATTAAAAAAATAAAAAGAAATGAAAATAACATAATGAGTTAATGAATGTCACGACCAATTCCACGACTCACTTGTCACCGGTTGCTCCGTATTGAATAGATACAAAAAAAAATTAATTTATGTAAGATAACAAGTGGAAGAAACTGAGATAATGACGATAGGGAAAGTGATTAAAATAGGCGGCAATTTAATACCCGTGCGGTAGCGATTACAGTCAAAATAATCATAAAAAATTATAGCAAAAAATTGTATAGACAAAAATGATCATAAATGAATGCAATAGGAGAAACAAACAAACAAATAGAATTGTCGAGAATGAGAGAGTAAACGGGCAAGATGTATAGGTATAAATAGAAGTGTCAGACAGAGAGTGCTCTTAAATTAGTCGATTATATTTGCGCCGGTATATAGATTAGCGCTGCGTAAAAAATAATAAAAATGTGTAGTTAAATCGTTGTTTTGTTG
>CAJUYH010001672.1:0-46779 GCA_910591685.1 Galerucella tenella
GGTGTTACCTTTTTTTGAAACACCCTGTATATATATATATATATATTATTATCAATTAACGTTATGCTTGTATTATGCTTTTTTATGAAGGTTGGTATCCAATTTTAATTTTTAATTTTTTTAATTTTAACGAGAATCTGAGTTTTTCGAAAAATCGCTAACCCGTTCCAAATGCTGCAAATTTTGTAAAATACTGTGTATTTTCGTCTGCACTTCATTTTCTCTGTCTAAAATTGTTGTCGAAATCACTAAAAAAAGAATTTTACGAACGTTACTTCAAAAAACCGAACTCAGACATTTGTTATAATATGAAAAATGGCATTATTTTACGGGGCGAGTCTTATTTTTCTCGATGTCGAAGGAAGACACTCGTCTACTTTTGAATCTGTCTCTACTGCCTCCGAACGAGAGAAAACTAGACGCAACATAATATATTGAAAAGAACAGAATTATTACACACAATTCGAAAAATATATACAATTTCCTTCATATCTGGCCACATGTAGTAACTGCGCATGCTTGCAGCCCTGTGACCGGTACGTTTAACGCTAAGTCACTAACAGGCGAAGGAACGACCCTAGCGCATGATGAATATACAGCATTATAATCTCGTTATAATCTCATTCACAGCGTAATAGCTCCTCAACTATAAATGCTACGGGAAAAAATTTCAATGAGATTTATAGAAAAGTTCATGCTCTACAATTCAGTAACCACCATTTTTTATTTATCATTGACCATTAATTAAATATTTAGCAAAAACCCTATTGAAAAACGTTTGGAGCGCTATAATTGAAAACCTATATGCGTTATACAAAAAAAAAGTTTCGGATAAAAAAGATGGCAAATATTATTATCTCCAATAATGATTTCCACAATTTTAATCGTACGATACGCGGTTCGCGAGATATTTAAGGGGAATCTATCGGCAGCGATTTAACAAAATATCGAAATATTTTTGGCAAAGAATTTTAAGGTAGTGGATGTATTGGAAATTAAGAAAAAAATATATCATGTAGATTGATGTTAAACTTAGAGTTCTCATCGAATAAAAACTTTGAAATGCTAACCAAATTTTGTTGAAAAAAATACGAATCATGAGGTAATTACACATATTAAGCAAAGTTTGAGCCCTTGTAAAGAATTAAATATGGATTAAATGGAAAAACTAATTGATAACAAGTCTAATTTAGAGCTTAATGAATACTATAGAAAAATCTCAGAATCCTCAAAAAATCTCATAATCCTCAAATTACTTATGACCGTACAATTCCTTATTGAAATTCGGTTGCTACCACTAAAATATCGGATAAAAATCCATCTCTCGCTTTTCTATCCTTCTATGACTGACATTGTCTCTCTGCTTCGGTAGTCGCGTGCCGTTCAATTGTTGATACAACGCTCGCCGGTCTCGGTGGTCTCCCAGTTCAGTACTGACGAAGCTTATAGAGTAGTACGTGAACCAAAATGCGCTTGGACCGCTTGACTACCTACATGTTGCGGAGCTTTCATATTTCTAATAAAATTCTCGTTATGTGAACTTAAGCGTGAGGACGTAGGGAAACAAAAAAATATACAAAGCATAATTGTGCAAGGTCGAATTTGGTAGATGCCCCTTAATAAAACGTGTTTTTTCGAAATTTCCGCTGAAGTGAAGCCCCCCTCACGACGCCAACTTGCATTTACATTCAGGGGACACCCTGAGTATATTCAAACAAAAAAATACCTGTTCCCATACATTTTTTTCAGAACCCACTTTTTTGGCTGGGGCTCTTGGACTATATTACAACTGTTTTTGAGGTAAGGACAAAAAATCTTCCAAGCAACGACTACTTTGTATTTGAGAAATCACAATGATACGACTTGATTTTTAAATCCGGTGGTGTAATTGAAAAAATGATTTTATCTTCACATCAACTGAAGGATCTGGAAAGTCGAGTGACATTGTTTCTCTCAAAAAGTAGAGATATATTTATGTCACAAATAATGGAATAAGCTGATTATAATATTTAATAAAAAGTTAAGCGTAGTCTCGAAGTTACAACTTTCGGTGAACTTTTTTTCCTTAAGTTCTTCGAAATATTGAGGGGATGGTGTTCTGGAAGAGTTTTCCTCATAATCACTTCGAATTATTTCTATACAACTTCCTTAAGTTACGAATAATTGGTCAGAAAATATTTGCAACATTATAATTTATTCCAAACAATGTGGGAATGGAGAACGGCAAGTTTTATAGGATTACCACAGTTGTGAATGTCGAATATTTATTTATAAACTCAATGGGCTTATCACTCTATTCACGTGGTCGTCTCAAAGTAATACTAGAAGTGTGTAGCGGCAGGTACATGAGTAACAGCAAGAGCAAGAAAAAATAGTACTTGATATAAGACTTACGTACGTTTAAAAAGAAGTGAAGCGAATCAATCCGCACAAAAGTTGAAACAATCTAAAACTGCTCAAAAAATGTAAGGTGCAGTTACCGATGTCACAAAAATATCCAATTCTTTAATACGTTGCAATGCATTGAAATGCATCTGTAAAGTGATGTGTCAACTGAAAAGTGCAAATATATATCCAAATTAATTGAATAATATAACCATAAAAACATTTTAGAATGAAAACGAATACATAAATTCCATCTTGATAAACGTTAGCGTGACCAACAATCATTCAAATACAAAAGAGGCACTTTTTATCGCAATCAAATTCATTTATAATATTACATAAGAGACTGTTTAAACATAACAAATGTTAATGTTAAGGGAAAACAGGAGTCGAACAGCGAATTGAAAAAAGAGGTTAATAGTAAAACGGAAAAAATATTAGGTAGACATAGATAAAAATCTGAAGGAAAAAAATAAACGTTTATGCTCGCTGGGGGAATTTTCACTTGCTAATGGACTTCGGTATTTGAAATGAATAAAGTGGAAATATTAACTGCATTTCTCCTTTCCATAGAGAATTTCTTTCAATCATTTATTAGGTATTCTGGAATCTGGTTTGGGACACGCCACAACGCTGTCTAATGTGGGATGTTAAAAATGGAACAAAACAAGAGGTATGTGCATATTGAATCTTGACTAACGGAACGGATGTGTACAGCGAATGTTTTGATTTCATTCGATTGAGGCTACATTTTAAAATGTGATTAGAGCATATATACCAAAGTTATGTTTCTCCTCACACGACCTCCTGTTTTTGATTGAATTTTTTGATATTCTATGAAAGAATTTCCTGAACCCAGGTACAGAGTGTTTTGAGTCATGTCAACATTTCTTAAAATGTGAAGCTTTAAAGAAAAGTCAATATCTACCAATACAATTGGTCATGAAGAGTTCACTTCTACGTCTTTATAGTTATAAGCTTCGATTGATTGTATCGCATAATTGTGTATTAAACATCTCTCTGCAGAGTGTTCAAAATCAACAGTTTTATTATTATATCATTCAATGTGTGATATGAGTTCTATTTTGAATGGATCACCATGTATTTTTAGAATCCAAAATGACCTTTTTCAGGGAGTCCTATACTTGATTGATTTATTAGTTCAGCACAACCAGTCAGAGGCTAGAAATCCTCGGCATCTCAACCTTAAGGCTTTTTGTGTTGGTTGTACCATTTATGTGGAGAAACCAGTGGCCCTTATAAGGCTCAACAGTCTCTTCACTTACGAGCATACAGATAAATTACATTACGCAAAACATTTAATTGATACCAAACTTACATTAACATCTAACACAGAATTGAAGGTAGAAACTAGATTTTCTTGGAGAATTGGAAATTAAAAGACACTTAAGAAACCCACAATATTAAGTTGTCAATGAACGGATAAATCGAGGAAGCTCTCCACTATTGAATTATTATATTGATCTTAAATGGGAAATAGATACCCAGGATATCACCATATGGCTAATGATATACCTATAGAGTGAGATCCCAGAGCGATGAGACATAAATGAAGTGGTAGGTACTCAGTAGCATCTCGTGTGCTTTGAATACCTGTGTGTTTGTGGAACTAGCCTAATGGCACCTGGGCAGGTATCAGGTGAGAGAGATAACTAAAAATAAGAGTTGGAGTGGAAATAGCACAACCATCACAACTACTGAAGATTCCTCCAGATAAACTGGTGACCTATATAGAAAACACCAAGCTTCTGGAATGGAAATAGGTAGATAACATGGGTGATGGTACAAAGATTCAGTTCAAGTGCCTGTGCAAGTGCTGTTGAGCAGAACAAAAACGCATGAATGAATGATTAGGGTGTCCCATAAGAAAAAATATAACTTTGAGAAAGCCACACTTAATAAATCGACACACCAATTACTGTAACAAAGGGACATAAAACTAAAATTTACGATCGTCTCGCTGTAAGCCTCCGTCCTGTTGGCTGCTATGTTTTGAGATGTGGCGATAAGAAGATCTTTGGTGATGAGCAGAATTGGTGTTGGTGTTGGAATTTTGGAATTTTGGAATTTTGGAATGTTTACCGTCATCATATAAATAAGCACAGTCGCCATATAAGTTAGCAGCGACTTCATATGAATTAGCAGCTAACCATATAAATTAGCACCGTCGCCATATAAGTTGGCAAACTCGCCACACATATAAATGGGCGCTACCGCAATACAAAATTATTTTTTGTTTTAGTTTAGGATTATTTAAACCCAAAATGATATCTATAAATGTGAGAAAAAGCCTATTGGCGATAAATTTAAATGCTTTCAATAGAAAATCTTACCCAATATCCTTTTTAAACATTTGTAGGCCATGTAAGCTTGAAGCGCCGTGAAAAATATTCCGTACCATATCGACCAAAGATTATTGAGATGTATACCAGTCTTCTTTTTTGATTTTTTCGGGATTTGAAGCGATTCAGTTGATTTTATTGCTTGGTAGCTACCCTTACTGGAATCGCTCATTTTTTCGATTGATTTCTTGATATCATTGTTATTATCAAATGTCGAAGGTGTGCTTACGGCTGAGTGCATAACTTAGACAAGACCCTTCGAAAGGGGTGGACCTCGCGAGGAGTCCTGGAACAAAAAGAAACATTCATTAGTACTAAAAATTATTCATAAAGGTTTTCTTCCAAATTTAATTTATTATGATGATATTTAATTGAACTTCAGCTCTGTCTCTAAATTTTAAAGAAAACTCGCCCTACTGTGCAGTCTTTTGTGGTGAAAATATCTAACACCACATTCTCTCAATTCTACATCAATTCCATTTTTATAAAGATTCAACTGTCAGTTCTCAATTTGCTCTCTTATTCTTTTTTGGTCAACACTTCACAAAATCTTTGTGTAGTGATTGGCCAGAGGAAAGGGCCCATAAGCTGACTACACGGTTAGATGTATAAAAAGAGTAGAAAACCAACCCTACGATAGGAAAGCCATAGGACGAGATGCTTCCCAAGTGAAGTTTGGGCAAAACCTTTCAAGCATGTATAGAGATATGGAAGGAATGACGTCCAGATATTGCAGAAACGGCTTACTATACATATGGTCGAAAGCCCTAGGGAAAAGCCAAAGAAACGAGTCCCACTGTGCTTATGTGAAGACAATATCACAGGCAGAAGTGGAAATAATACTATAGGAGAGTTATTGAGGAAAATACCATCCCAATATTCTCCGTTAGTCAAGCGTTGTAAAAAGCAATAAGCTCCATGCGAATAAACTCCAATATGGTTTGGGACTGCTTTGAAACCATATAAGAGTTTAAATAGACTGTACGTAGTCTGAGTACCAGGCCTCTCGGATCCAAGGGCAATGAAAAGGCAGACCGAGAAGGTTTACGAAGTACTCCTGAACCTTTCTGTAGTATAGAGAAGCACTGCTTAAACCAAATAGCAGTACTTGGAGGAAAAAGTAGTCTCGAGAATGGTGGAAAAAAACGCCGAAAAAGCGACAGACCGAAGAGTTCTAAAAACCATCACCAAAATACCTATTCAGCCAGAATAGGCGAATATATATTTTCGGAAAATCTTAAAACTGCTATGGAAGTAGTCTTATGGAAAATAGTATAAGTTGATATAGGTTTAGTTACTCGGAATTTATTTAAAAGCTACTTTCATAAAAATGAATAGGCCGATGGAAAGATTCATTTATTTATGGAAAAATGTGTTTCTGGACTATTATTCGACTTAAATCTCAAATCTGACAGATTCCACCTACTGCTGCTGACAGTCATCTATTTGGTTATTTTCCTTAGAAATTTCTATCTGCTACTATGTATACCTGACAAATAATATATTATGTACGTTAACGCTCCATGTTTAGAGCTTTATATAAAAGCTTCTCCGACCTATCACGTGAAATAAATTATTCCGAGCCAACAAGAAATATATGATGTTTTCCGAAGTTTATCAATTCTCACTTCGTGTTTTCCATTTTACCAACATTATCCTCTAAACAAAAACTTTCAAGTGGAAACATTTTATCCATGCTCTCTCTATCCTCAGATGCTCTTTCACGACACACACACAACCACGAGCAATGAGTTTCGTAGCTCTCAAAGCTCTCTCCTGCATTTATCCACCTTTCACAACTCCTTTATTATTGAAGAGCCATGTTAGTGGAAGTATGGAAAATTTTCGACAGGTGGTTTTTTCAAGTGGTGGTGGTATCGAGGGATAAATGAGATCGATGTTGATATTGGGGGAGTGTAACTAAATAAATACACCGCAAAATTGATACAGTTCACATTATAGTTTATTCGTTAAATTTCAGATAAACCTGTTTATTTTTTGTTTTTTTGACTTTTTCAGGTGACATCACTTAGATGGAATGTGTGATGAGAGGAGATTGATAAGTGTAAAATCGAAAAATTGGACTAGTACAAAGCCATACTAAAACCATTCTTCTCTTACTAAGTCATTACGTGTAGCTGGACTGGGCTATTGACGACGACAGACAACATCTCCGGAATTCAAAGTGCATGCATAGGTGCAATTAAAACATGTCCAATTGTGGATATGGAAGTAGCTTTAGATTTCTCCCAGCTGGGAGCAAATTAATGTCTAAGCCAGAGTAAAAATGCACTGACAGCTTTTACAAGTTCGTAACACTTTCGCCTGAATGAGCACCACAACTGGAGTGTAGATTCTATGGAATGGAAAAATAAACCTTTATACTCATACTTGTGTGTGTAGTAATACACACTCTTTTTTTTTCAATTTCAACCATTCCCAAAAAGCTGATATGATGAAGTTCTCCCTTATTCTATATTTACAAGAATTTTAAGTCCAAAAGGTGAATTTATTTAGGACGGAAACTGAATTATCTTCAAAACCAAACTCTGGAAAAAATTTAACGGCACATATTTTTCTGACCCTTATTCTTTCATTCTTAACACGTTCCACCTTTAGGCCATATTTTCCTTTTCTGTCCTCGCAGTTCTCATCACATTCAAATAATTGTTGAATGTACCTTCGTTATGATAATTCGGAAGTTAACCTAAATATTTTTTATGTCATACTAGTTCATTATTGTGTTTTTATTGCTTAGTTACCAACTATCTAATGTCGTACTTTATGCCTGTGCGGGCATAAAGATCACTTTATGGCCCGCGCGGGCATAAAGAGAAATAATTTTTTCTTCAACTTATTTAATAACCATGTCGTAAGCTTCTTTAGACTTTTTTGGCAACAGATTCACAGTTGCTTTCTTTGCTTCTTCAATAATTTCGTCAGTAATTCCAAAATCTTCGTTCATTTTGACTTCTAACTTTGACACATATAAAATTTATTGTCATTTTATGACATTCAAGTTTGACAATATTGGTACATAAATAACTATTAATGGCCTCCGTCTTACCATTGAGCATTTTGTGTATATACAGAGACATTAATTGTTGATTAGTCCTCCTCCATTGTATTCATATCAATTTTATTTCACGTAACGCTTTATTTTGAAAATAATTCTGTAGATCCTAACCTTTCAATCAATGTTGTATTGTGGAGAAAAAAGTCCAACAGACACTTTATATAAAATATTGGGCTATAAAGTGAATATCCCGGAAAAACCGACACATAACAGTTAGCTGGAATATAAGAGATATATAGAAATGTTTTCTCTCTGTTCTTGAATCATATTTATAGGTTATATGGAGGAGCAAATATTGGGGAGTGATAGCAGACGGGGAAATTTGTCATAGTTTATTGCCTTGCGGCGTTGTCAGTTTTTTTTATGTGGGCTGAAGAGATTTATATGAACTTATTCAGTAATTTTCATTTTTTCGAAGGTGGAATGAATATAATAAAATTTCCGAGATGAACATGAAAGAGTACACTTTATTTATTTTTTCAAGCCTACAGGATATTAAAAACATGTCATCACCATGTATGGGGTTATTAAAGTTTTTGCTCTATAGTGAAAGTCCCATGCACATGGCAATATACGGGTATAGGAAACCAGCGACAGAATCTAAACTCTCAAGAATGCCAGGTAGTAAGTAGCCAGCATAAACAACAATATCTGCCACACCCACCTTCCCTTTGCACTATGTCCTTCCCTTGGCACTATGTCATTCTCTATTAGATTTTCTCACTTCAGTTACCGGGACTTTTATAATTAAGATAATTTGTTATTTAATGACAGCTATTATTGAACTATATCAACTACATTGAAGTGAACATTTATTAATATTCAATAAAAAGAATACCAGAATTATAATATTCGACTAATTTCGAAACTGACCATGTTAACGATATTATAATAGGTTGAATGTAATCTTGTATGTGGTGTGCTTTCCAAAAATTGTTCTCGATTTTAGTTACATGGTTGAGTTACCCAATGTCAATTTCTTTGTACCTTATCCTAGCCTTCAGAAACCAAAGTTTGGAAGTAGTTTGGTTTGAAACTTGAGTTCTTACAGTACACATACCGTTTCGCTTCACTTCACACCATTTCTATTGGGCTCAGTTCACAGGCATATTGAGGTGGAAGTCATAAGGTGTTAACATCAACGCGGTACTGTTCGTCACTGCGATAGCTGTATTTTTCATCAATGCAATTAATTTTGTATTTATCATGCATTCATTTAAACTCATCAACAGTTTTCAGAATTCTCCAATTTATCTTCCGTCAAAAAAAATACGTCTCCAACAACCACTCCTGGATTTGACGTGTCACCTAATATTAGGTTCGTTCCAACCAGCAATTCTGTTATGGTACGTAACCAGTAATTGAGCTATCTGTATCTGTATCTGTAGAGTAGGGAGGGTGAGTGTGTAGGCTCACAGCACTGAGGCCACATGTGACCCATTGTACATCCTCCCGAGGAGTTGTCCTCCTAGGTCATTGTCCATCCTGTCCTTCTCAGGAAGGTGGACAGGTCACTAGGAGACATCTCCTTTATATCGGCAGGTGTAGGCCAAGACTCACCGAACACACACTCTCTTATTGACGATAACTCCGGACACTCGCATAAGACATGCCTGACAGTTTCATCTTTCTGTTCACACATCCTGCATAGAGGTGTGTCCACTAGCCCCATAGTATGGAGGTGTTTCCTTAGTTGACAGTGACCAGTCAGAAATCCTACTGTTAAACGTAGGTTTTTCCTGGTCATCGCCAAATATTTCGTCGGCGCCAGCTTCCCAGGGTCGCCCAGGGTGATCCTGGTAAGATTGCATCCTTTGATTCCATCCCATCTCTTAAGGGATTGAGCATGGGTGTAACGTTTGGCTAGTTCCGCAATTGTCGAAGTCGTTAGGCCGTAGGTGTCACTGGGTCCTAGAGTTTTCAGTCCAGCGGCTTCCCTGGCTAAAGAATCAGCAATGCGATTTTCTTTACTCCTGTCGTGCCCTTCAACCCACCTCAGGATAATATTGTTATCTGCCGAGGCGTTAGCTAAATCTTGGTGGCACTCTAGTACTAGCCTCGATATAACACGTTGTCTGTTCAAGGCTAATAGGGCTTGTCTACTATCAGTGCAGATTATTATGTTTTTGCCAGAAATTCCTCTTCTGGTTAGTTCTTTTGTGGCAATTGAGATACCAGCCAGTTCTGTTTGAACCATGCTGGTATTGTTTCCCATTCCCCACTTAATCTTTAGGCTTAGTACTCTCGAGTAAACTCCACATCCTAAGCCTTCTTTCATTTTTGAACCATCTGTATATATGCGTATTGCATTTGCAGTAATTGAATTATTTGATGCGCATGCGTGAGAGAAATTAGTAAAATCACTGGTAATCTTCTACCAAACGGTAAAGTTAGTAGTTGCACCGATTGTACACATCTACCTATTAGACCTTGCACGGAAATAATATGTATAATATATAACCAGAAATGCACGAAGAATTGTGGATGCTGCTGTAAATACTTTGCATGAACAATAAATTTTAATATCATTGAAAACATATTTTATTGTAATAACATTAATCAGGAAATGAAAGTATAAAAACAAGACATTTTGTTTGTAATTATAAAGCCTTCAGGCTTGAAAATACATAAAAATAGATACAACTTATTAAAACCAAAATAGACACTTCCGACCTGAAAATATCAAATTAGTAAAACTTAATACTAATAATTTCACCTATATCAAATAATAGGAGTATTTGTAGGAGTATTATGTATGTTCTATTTCGACCATTTCTCAATCATATTATAAGTAGAAGCAATTCAGCAGAATTTAAGGTGGTTTCGGACTCCATTCTTCCCTTTTTATTTTATCAACGACTACACAAAGAAACAGTCAGTAAGAAACGGTGCACACTATTTTCAATACAGTTCAAAAACTAAAAACTCACTTCCATATCCTATTTTCACTTTCCATGAAAGACAAATTTGACAGTTTAAGATGAAAACGTTGCCAATGCGCATATTTCTTAATTTCAGAACTGTCGATACTCGCTATCAAGCAAGAATCGTTTGAACGGTAATTTTACTGGTCCACAAACGGAATGTAACAGAGAACTGATAATAATCGAGAGTTCTGAACCAGTAATTTCAGGTGGTTGCAACGATTTTTCTCAACTGCGCATGTGTATTAGTAATACTACTGTAAATTACTGGTGGTTGGAACAAACCTATTGTTTGGGTATGTTTAGTTTTCTAGAATTATAAAATGTTAGCTTTCCATTGTTACCTTCTTCTCTAAGTCGATATATGGTTCGTTCAGAGACTCCAGAAACTGCCGGCATGATTTCGGATACAATTTTATTATTGTTACTGTTACTTTCACAAAGCATATTTATTGATTCATAATATCAAATCATCGTCTTTTATATAATTTTATTCAAAATATCAAATGAAGTTCACCCAACGTATCGTCCCAGCCTTGTATTCACTATTATAAGCAGACGCTAGTTTTCCACTTTGTTTACGGTCAAAGCAACTTATATTTTCTTTGAAAGTGTCCAGGAAGTTTCCATTAATTTCGGAGTTTTCCGATACCTCTCGTTTTCTCAATCTATCACTGTCGTATTACATTATTTATAAATAAAAAAGTTGGATAGTATATTTTTCTTTGAAGTTTTTACACTATATTATTCATTACTTGGGTAAATACCTCGTTGTTATTGTTGTTTTTCCGTACACTTTGTCAACAATTGTACAAAATTGTTGAGTAAAAACATATTAATAGTTCCAACTCTTATCGAATCTTTCCATAATTAAAGAGGAAAAAGTAATGAGACAAGGTAATGACTGCATCGTTTTAGACATATTAGATCGCACAGAAAAAGTTAAGTAAAGAAATTGTATATATACAATATTTAAAAATTGTTTAGCGTTAAATCTCCGAACAATTAATAGACTAGCTGGAAGAGTGGAAGTATTATCCTATGCCAACATGAAGTTTTTTTTTGATTCCACAGATGATGCCATATCGTATTATTGTAATGTAACAATTAGACTTGAATTTTTTTTTGGTATCCTTCAATAATTATTATACAGTGAGGACCTCAAGTCCCCCTTGTTACTTTTTAACCGTTGGGTATATAGTAATGAAATTTGAAACCTATTGAAACCCCATTCTGCATTTTTTAACAGATCAAAGACAGCTCTGAATGTCAAAGTGACGTTGATGTGTCATGTATTATGTCTTTACCATAAAATTGGAAAAATCTTTAACAATATAGAAAATTTCTTCAATACATGAATGAATGTTTATACACATGATGTCAATTTTAAAGATTTGTGTTTTCTGAAGTTACCGGGTGCTCCAAAAGTAGGAAGATTTGCGACCTCAGAAGTGATAGCATATATCCTATGGTAGGATAGGTTTTTACTTAAAAATTCATTTTTATATAAAGTTTGTTTCTGTGGAAAAGTTAGTTTAGTAATATCTGTGTTATAAAGGGCTTTTTAAGAAATTGTCTAATATTGTCAACTTCCTCCTTCCTCCTCCTCCACATCTAATAGACAAGAACATAAATCAAGTTTCCATATTAGAAAAACATAATTGTATACTAGGATGGGAAAAAAAACTCCGTGAGGCTCCAACCTAATCATTGTCTGGAACATCCCTTATATTACTAAAAACCACCCCCAGATTCAGCCATTTTTTCAAATTTATCGTTTCTTATGTGATATATGAAATCAGAGGAAGAGGAAGTTTTTTGTGAGATTAGATTATTCTTTCAAGTTGAGTTTGCCATCCCATCAAAAACAAATACGATATAAGATTTATTTGTATTGGAAAAGTTTTTAAAAACAGTTAGGACCAGAAAATAGAAGGTAACAATAATCGATGTGTGCTTCCCTTTATCGCTGAAGAATTTGAGGTTCCAACAACTCACATTTCCTATACCGGGTGTTCCAAAAGTTGAAATTTCCGAGCTCAGAAGTGATACGAAAATGCAGCCCTTCCTGTACAATTCTTTTTCATACAAATATAGTCCAAAGTCTAAATATTGGAACAAAATATGCCGATAATAAGGTAAAAACAGAACCACGGAAAATTCCCACCTGACCTTTACTTGCTTAAGACCACCTCCAGATCGAAGATTGTTCCGGTTTTTCTCAATTTTTCACCAGCTCTTTCAATTTGGTTTTTTGTAGATTGAGGGTGTGATAAGCTGTGGTTGTCCTATTGCTGGGTTTAATCATGTATACTTCAACTGCCACAAGCAATACTGGATAAGACATCTTTTGTATGTTCCTTGTGGTGAATTAATAATTATTACTGTTCACTATTTTGGGAAATTAAACCAGGATCTTTTTTATATTTCTCAATAAAATGCTCTGGTAGCGTTCCAGCTACCCTTACCAAGAACAAATATTTTATTTTAAATTCTAGTTCCTATATGACACTATACATATAATGAGAAATTCGACAACTAGAAAATCAATAATATTTTGAAGACTGCAAAAAATTTGTTGTCAAAGTTTTAATATCCATATCTGGCACGCTACCGAAACGTTGAATTGAAAAAAATATGGAAAAGGTTGTAATTTAATTCCCCAAAACAAAACAAAATTATTCAATTTGTTCAAATTCATATGTGTTTGATAAAGGTACTATGTTGTCGAAACGCGTACAAGGCCTAAGGCCTTGTACACATGAGGGCGTTAGACGCCGCGATGAGCGCTCGTTTGTCAAACGCGCGTTAGCCAAATACATAGGAAAAAATGGGATCGTACACATGCAAACGCGCGCTTTGAATCAACGTCGCCAAAACGCGACGCTTGTAGTTTTCACTTCAACCGCTACGTTTGGGCATTAGAACGTACACATGTGCTCAGTCGAGAGCGCGCTTTTGCTCGGTTTTGACGTGAATTGTGTGATATTGACAAGGTAATATGTCATCAGTGGCTAAAGATAATATTTCATCAAATGAACTTATACTCATACGGAAGTAGTTGAAAAACTTGTTGGGGTATTCCCTCAATTTTGGGTATAGCGTCACAAATGAACCCATGGTTAACCGGTCATCTATTAGGGGATGAACCCACCATCGTCTTTGTCTTCTTTGCCGAGCCTTGTATCTACGGTACAATAACAAAAAACAGGTAAACTCCTCTAACTCCATGTGTTCGCACTGCCGGATGCGGTGTCTTGCGCTGTCAGCCAACGTGCACTCGACTCGGCGTCCAACGCCTTCATGTGTACGGTTTCACAATTTGCCAACGCGGCGTCTAACGCACTCATGTGTACATAGGTTTAAGCTGAACGTTAGTTTAAATATAAGGAAAATTTAAACAAATCAAATTGTTTCATTTCATTTTTTAGTATGGATCTTCATCAACTGAAAGAATATATTGAAATAAGAATATATTGAAAGGAGAGTACTGGAAAAGATGTTAAGTGGAGAGGATACAATGAATGAGTAGAAATCTAGATGTTTGTGAAATAGGTCTACTGGAGAACACTAAAAAAACATGCTCAGAGCACCTCCCTTATGAGTGTTGTGGAAACGGACTCAAATTACACAATCAATTACATTTTTTACGTTGAAACGAGTTACGGGTGTGGCTTTTTGGGGACAATAGAAGTACTATTTGATTCTACTATAGTTTAATTCAGATATAACAAATTATATATTTTTGGAAAGCAAAAGAGTTAAGCTTTCACAAAAAACAAAAAGTGTACTACTAAAAACCGTCTATATTTGAATTTGAGAATAGCATTTTTATAAAGCATTAATAGTATATTAAAGTATGAGTGGATTAGTGGATATTAAGGTCTTTAAAACACGCGCAATTTTTCGAGCTTGACGGCTTGACGACGGTGCACTTTGAGATTATAAATACTGGCACCTATTACTACTACAACAACAAGAAATGTGAATAAGAACTGATAATGTAAAATGGTTAAATTCATGATGCTACGTATACCTTGGGTTGCCATGGAAATGAGAAAAACATAAGCTAATTTGCATTTTGTCTTTAAGATTTGTTAATTCAAATACCATTTCCTCTGATTTCAAAAATCGAAATATTATTAGACACGTTTAGCTGTTCATAAGTTTTCACACGTATCCGTATCCGTCTCCGTATTGGAGTTACATTGACGTAAAGAAATTGTCAAGAAAGCCTTTTTAGCAGAAAACGTATCGCTCCGTTCTGTTTCTAATTGTATAACCTCAAAGTTTTTTTTTACCTTTTTATATTTCTGTAAAACGTGAAATGGGGGCGATATTAAATAATCCATTGCTGCTAGACGAGGAATATGATGTAATATAGCACAAATAGCACGGAATACTGACTTTGGTCGGGATACGGATACGTTTGGGTATACGGAGTAGGGTACGTAACAATACGTTCAACGCATCGTATCGGCTGAAATGTAACGGGTCTACACATGCGCAGTTTGTTACGTATAAGGATACGTGGCAAATACAAGACAAGCCAAAAGTCTCTATTATCTCAAACAATACCAACTGTACTTTCCATCTTAATTCATAAAATTAAAATTTTATTGTCAAATATTGTTCGAATGAAGGATTTGACGTTACAAAGTACTCCTGTCAGATCAATAATGATAAAATTATCAAAGGTAATACCACGAGTGCTTCAAATTTTATCGATAATTTTTTTTTCCACGAAAACTTGTTTATTTGGCAAAAATATGAAAACAAACCGATTGATAAAATCACGAGTCCGCTAGGACGAGGGATTTTATCTAAATTCGGTTTTGTTTTTGCCTCAAATAAATAAGTTTGAGTGATGAAAATAAAAAATTATGTGATAAAATTTGAAGAGCGATTTGTATTTGGGAAGATTATTTTTTTCAACAATTTAAAATTTTGTATTACCCGAATGTTCAATATTCTCTTGGGTAATGGCACTGAATCAGTTTGTGTTCATTTTTCAAAAAACTTCGAAGCACTTTTAGTTGTTCGTTTCTCGAGTTGTTGATGTAGCCATGGTAACTTTAAGAAACGTGCGTTTTTGAAAGTTCGATTTAAACACGCTGAGGCGTGCTTTGAATAGGTAATATGGTTCACCAATAAAAAAAACATTTTTAGGCGCCATCTGTCACACACTTATATTATACCTAGATATAAAATGGGTGTAAATATATTTTTTTCCAATTGGAAATTCACAGTATATACAACGGAACGAAAAAGAACAGACCCAGCTCAAGCTACTTCCCTTTATTTTACACCCCAAAATAACTTAGGAAGGGGATTTAGACCTATAAATTAACCTTCTGCGAACTTACTTAATTTCTTGTATTTCCTGAGCTTTTTCTTTGAAGGGGACTGACTATCTCGCTTTTGCTGAAATATCTCACCTAAGGCATTTTTTTTCCTTTTATGCATTCCACGCGCGTGCTTAAGCAGGGAGTATTTGTTTATAACGATTCTATATGGTCCATGAATAAATAAATAAATAAATTCATTCGATGTTTGAATTGGAATCAAATGTTTGTTTTTGCAGTTAATTCGTTGCATGAATAGGTGAGATAAAATTTCAATGAAACTGTTCAAACACATGAATCTATTCAGGAATAGTGGAATTTATATTTATTTTGGTTGTTTCGCTTTACGCGAATATGTCGAAAAAAATAAATTTAATCAATATTAAACTGGAAAATAATGTGCAAATAGGCATATAAATTGGAGATACATCAATTAATTTTGGAGTTTTTTCCCTATGAACGCCTCTTTGTGAAACGATGGCTAGCCTCTTTTAAAAACTTTGCAATAATTTCTTCATAAAAATTCCGGAATTTGTGTGTTTATAACAATCGGAATTTTTTTTTAAAATGCAATCAGGTGACAAAAACTCACTTGTCAATATCATTCATAGCATTAAGTAACAAATCCAAAAACTTAAATATTCTCATTCATTGATTTTTCTTAAAAATAGGGTGAACCAATATTTTCGTGCCCAAAACTCTCAACATTATTCTTGTGCCCAAAACTCTCAACATTATTCTTGTGACTTTAAGTTTTATTGTCTACTCTTTTACACTTTTTATGCATTAATCCAGTAACTGCATTATTAGCTGAATTTCCAATTTCTGATGGTAAATCATCCATTTTACAGCACTTGATAAACTTTTCAATTAATGTTACTTTTTAAAGAGTCGGGCTGGAGAATGCAATCAGAGAAAAGGTCGCAGTGAAATAGGCCGATTAGCCACACATCAAATTAGGTCTATTGTTACTTAGGTCATGAGAATAAAAACAAACAATCCCATTGTTATCTGGTGTTGGTACGCGCATTACTGAAATTACGCTACGTCTACATTAGTTACTGTAATGCACCAAGAAATAGTCCAAATTTTGTATGAAATTCGGATCATAAGCAACCATTATAGCACAAGCCGAGCAATAATAGGTACCATCCTAGGTGTGGATTTAAAAATATCGAATAGAGGTGTTACAAAACAGTCAGGAAGTAGGTTATTCATAACAAAATCTTCAACAGCCACTTGATACATCTATTTATATTCAAGCTAATGCTTAAAACATCGCCGTCTGGAAATAGAGTTTTTAACTTGTCTATCGAATTAGCTTATCCAATTCCACGTAAGTAAACACTAATAAATTCCAAAAAGTGTTTTAAACATCTTCACAGATGCTCGAAATAAATGTGAGAAAACAAACCCGCCTGAATTTCAGGATTTCTGGTCAGTGTTCGATAATGAATATTGTGTATATTCTACGTTAAAATTAAATTAAAGTTTATTTTTGTTAAATTCATACAAAACGCTATAAATTATTTATGGTTTTTAATAAGAAGGACTAGAATAATATACTTTGAATGATTGTCATATTTTGTAATCAAAATACTAAAAATTTTCGCCAGGACTGTAACAAAAATACATACAATAACATTCCTCGTCTAAAATTATGCCACCGTGCCGATAATATTTTGAAAAAATGCAGATCACAATCCAATTCACCGTCCGAGAATGCCATATTCTATTCATCCGTTTCAACCCAGTATGGAAAGGAGTATACCTACACGGAATAATACATAATTAATTAGTTTTAACACGGTTTCGTAAGTGCCCAGAAGGGCGTAATCCAATAAAAATGATTCCACATCCTCCTTAGTGTAAATTATCGTAATCAAGTGTTCCCGAGGGCTAGAATCGCATGCGGGTATTCATTAAATTATTCTTTGGTTCACTGAGTAGCTCGAAATCGATTGAGGAATTATCATAAAAAACCTTTTTAACCGCTCCAAGTCCCTTTGACACGTTTACGTACAAGGTAAATATTTGTAGTCTCAGCATCTGTAAAAAAGGTCCGTGTGGAGGGTAATTTGTGGTGTGAATTGAATTTGATCAAAGTAATTCAAAAAAACAGTTTCATCTGACAACAAGACACGTGGACTCGAAACAATACAGTATTATTACCGTTTTCTGTAATACTGTCGTATTTAATATAGCGCGTTACCAATAGATATTGCAGAATAATAATTATTCTAATGGTTTCTAAGTTTTGAAAAATATTTTTCAAAGACACTGACCGTTCAACTATTAAGCAACAACTACTTTCCGTACTATAGGCCACGTCGGATATTGAATTACACTTCAAAGTCAATCGGGGTTGTCATATCTACAAGATATTTAGCATCAACCATTCTGGTTTGCAATTAGAAGCTACAACATAACTTGTAGACCGGAAGTAGTTGTTGTTGCTTCTTAGTTGAACGGTTAGTGTCTTTGAAAAGTATTTTCCAAACTTATGAAGCGTTAGAATAATTATTATTCTGCGATATCTAATGAATTTTTAGACATTTTAAGTGAACTATAACAAAACTAGCTTCTACCGGCTGTTTAGCTCGAGTTGATGACTTTAAATAGTTATTGGCCTTCGAAAATTGAATAAAAAGCTTATTCCCGGGATTAGTATATTTTACCAGTAATAGATGTCCTATGTCCTTTCCTGTATCCCTGACAATGTGTTTACAAAATGAACCCCATGTGTACCATATTTCGTGATCGATTGATGCCCGATTGCTTCAATTTAGCTAAAATGTAAAACTTAACAACGTGCAGCTAGCTGATAATTTCAATCTTTCATTGCACCCTGTTTTGCTCACTTGAATGGACAAAGCAGTGCAAGATCAATTCGCCTTGTTTGACTGGAAACAAGTTGATCATCCTTCCCACAACCCAGTTGTAGCGCCCAATGACCACCAGCTGCCTCTCTAATGACAGCAATTTTGTTATAAAAAGTTCCATAGATGTTTTATTCCACTAAAAACATTCCGCCTTCCAGAAAAGATGAAGATGTTAAATGTCCTCCAATTGGGTACGTTAAATCTCCTCCGTTCTGCTAGTTTTTTTTTGGCATCATTCACTGTGAAGTTTAAACTTTATGCGACACTTGAACCTGAACATAAACTTAAATATCCTCCAATTTCATGATCAGATAGTATAAGGTTATCTTTTCATATATACGAATAACTTTCCTAATGGTCCATACTACATCGAAAGCTGCATTAAAAGTTAAATTTATGACGGTAATTTCATTTTACGGGGAAGCTACTTTTCAAACAATGTAAAGGGTTTTATGCGTCTCTCAATTTCTTGGCAAACGTGTATTTTCCATACCGATATATTTTTCCACTTTCACCAGTTATTACTTTGGGACACGTTGTATGTGAAATTCTCCAGTAATTATTGACAATTTAATTCATATATGAAAAATCCCATAAGCCGTGATTTTGTCATTATGACAGCGAAAAAAGTTTGCCCTAACTTTTCCAGCGACAAAAACGGAACCTAACTTTTGAAAGTATGACAAATTTTTGATGACGTTATGCCAATTTTTCCCAAACTTTACATCTCATTTTTCAATTTAAGTATTGGTTTACATATTCATTAAATTGTCTTATGGCCGTTTGCACCAATTGATATTTAAGTAAACTTAAAGTTAAGTGGCGCTTTGAAAAAGTTTTGTTTTGCACCATGAGCAACTAGTCATTTTAAGCTGCACCTAGCTAAGCCTAGAAAATCGCTCGCTTATTCTCCACTTATCCTTAAAGTGGAGATTTCTAACCTAACATTTTTCTGTTTTCGTTTTATTTTTTATTTTTGAAGAAAGATGTTTATGGAGGATGATCTGGAAGTATTGGATATTCTTGAAAATGGATTTCCAAGAAGACGGTACAACCTTAAAAACTATTATGAAGAATTGGATGAAAAAACCTTTTTGCAAAGGTTTCGCTTGACCAAGCCAACTGTTTTACAACTCGTAGAAATGCTAGAAGATTATTTGGACAATCGGACAATTTGTAAGCCCAGACAGGCCATCAGTTTTCTTATTTTCAATAAACTCTTTGTATTTTGCAGCTAAGGATATTAGGAATTCTTTTCCCTGTATGATTTGCCGATCTGATTTTCTTTTTCTTTACTCTGTATTCCATTATAAACAATTCTCCTATTTAAAAAAAAACAAGAATAAAATCCTTTGATTTTCAAAGAATTGACTTTTAACAGCTTTTATAATACGTTATTTCAAACCACCTGAACGAAAAGTCATTAGAAACCATAGAGAAATAAATAAAACTCAACATAAATACCGAGGTTGACAAATGTATTGAGCACTTAGTTAAGAAGCAGAGCAAAAACATTGGTGCAACTGAACTTTAACTAAGGGACCCTTAAATTTTAAACTCACCATAGCTATTTTAAGCTTATGCTACTATTGGTGCAAACGGCCATTACCGAATTACACTCTAGCTTTTTTTGAGTCGAAGTAAACTTGACATCTATTATTCGAGTTTTGTTGCCATTAGGTAATTCAATTAAAAAAACTACCAGAAAAAATTACTCGTCCTACGGACTCGTAATTTTTTCAGAGGCAATTTTTTTCGTTAAATGGCCAGGCAACAGAATTCTTATTGATACATGTTAAGTTCACTTCGACAAAAAAAAAGCTCTGGTGTAATTATTAGTGAAAATAATAAAATAAGAGGCATACATATATTAAAAAAAAATTGATATTAGATTTTTCTATCGGACTCTGTATCTCTGGTCTCCACCTACTACAGATTAGTTTTAGTTAGAGCTTTGATTATTCAGTAAAAATGATACACATAGTACGAGCCTCTTGAGTGCGAACCCGAACTTTTAGATTTTGGTTTACTATCCTCCACACACTACCAACCCGATCTGCCTACAGCAAATTGAACTAACAAAAAAGACGATGGAACTTTATTGTAAATACTTCCACCGCGGTCTCCCATAGATAGATTAACTCCTTCACTTATTAAATATGTCATTTAATGATGACAGTTTTGTCACACCAGTTCCTCATAACCAGACGAACCAGACAACTAGTACACTAACGTCACATTGATTATAATTATTATTAAGGCCCATTTGCACCATCTATTCGTGAAACTGATACTTAGTGGAGTATTACTTGAATATAAGGGTCACTTATATTTATGCACCATGCAGTTTTTGACATGGTAAGTAATACCATTGTCTATGTAATACTTAAACTATAGAAGATGTGGCATTTTATGGTTATTTTTTATGCTTGTATTGGCACAAGCCATGCTTTGAAAATCATTTTTATAAGTATCGCTTCTCGCATTTGTCAATCTAAGTTTAAAGTTGGATTCGTTTACAGTTTACCGTCTTTTTTTTATTATAAGCTATTATAGTCTGCTAGATTATAGGTGTAGATTTTTAATTACAATACAAATACAGCTGACGCAGTTGCTCCTACTAGAATGATTATAAACATCAATGTGTAGTCCTTAGATTATCTTTCTTAATTTTCCGATCATATAGTTATTCTAATTGGTCTTCAATCAATATAAATAATTGTAAGACAGTAGGTTTTGTAAGACGAAATTTTTTATAAAACAACAGTTCGTCAAAATCATGATAATCATCGGAACGTGTACGAATTTGATGAGGTATGCAATTATTTCTAGGACCTCAATATCGTCATCAACCGCGTGCAAGCCTTATATTAATCATAATAATTCCATACTTGCACACCTACACGGACTTCGCTTTATTACGTCTCTTTTTAACTTAGCTCTTCGCTTGCATTAACAAAAAATGTTAGGTTAAGTGTCACTTAAATACATTTGAGGGCCGGTCTAGCAAACCATAGAATTAAGGGAACCTTACTGGCCGGTAAGAGACACCGTTTGGTGCAAAGAGTTAGGTTTCCTTTTAGTGATTAAGTGACACTTGAGTTTTAAATATAGATGGTGCAAGTATTGGTGATACTTGATATTAAAATACTCAACATGAATCGTTTTGGTGGAGTTTCGACTCAACAAGTATCAAAAAATATGGAAAAACTATTTTACCAAAAACACTAAAGCGTCAATGGCTCTGTAGCAGAATAGCGTCAGTCAAAATAGCGCTGGACAAAAACAGCGCAGGACAAAATAGCGCTGGACAAAATGACGCCGCACAAAAATAACGCAGGTTAAAAGCAGCGGCGGACGAAATACCGCTCGACAAAATAGCGCCGCACAAAATTAATTATGCTTCAATATTTTACTACCATCTCTTTATAAAAAAGACCGAATAGTGTCGTATTGGCATATTTAGGAATAAAATTTTTTCCATAAATAATAGTCATAACAAACTTTTAATCGGTTCTTCACCATAGTTGGTTTGAATACGAACTAACAAATAAGAGTATTTGCCACTTTAATATGTACCAAACAAATTTTCTAGCCTTTCTTACACTATCAAAGATGCATATAATAGCAATAGCATGTATTGCAATTCCATGTATTGGCAAAGGAAAGAGAATAAGGAAAAAAGCGTTCTTCTCTTGACAGTAACTTATGATCTGTCCTTGTGATGACAATTGTGTACACGTGCTTTTGTAAAGTGAGGAGTATATTTATTTGTAGGTTTAGAGAAGTCGCTAGTTTGAGAGAGTTGTGTGAGTTTTACTTAGAGCTACAAAAAAATAAATAATACAGAAAAAAGGAACCTTAAAATTCATCGTCTTACCAAAAATTCTGATGATCAATTTTATAACGAATCGAATAAGCTCGTTCTTCTGGCAATTTCTGTATTTCTTGAATTAACTCATCATTAAACAAATCTTCTAAGTCTTTGAAAGTATCCATATTAAATGATGAATTATTATTATATATTATTTTGGCGATTATTTCGAGTTGTCTATAAAAAAATACAAACAACAATTATATTGAACGAAGGTTATGTTTCTGCTAAACCATTCAATACACAGTTGTCACTACCTAATATCTTATTTGGCAAATAGCTCGAATTATTCGGTTTTATTTAATAGGAATTAGGAGGTGAAGAAACCGAATTTTTGTTATTCGGTGAATAATAACTAGTAGCAATTTTTCCACTTTATTGAAAAAACCAGGCCTAAAAATTGTTGTTTTAAGGATACATTTCTTTTTGTAATTTCCCCAACAGTAATTTTGCTCCAAAAATTGAGATTTTGTCAGTTTTTCTCGGAAAGTCACTAATTTGCGCAAAATTATTTCGTTACAAAAATTAATTTATCCATCAATAAAAAGCTGTATTTTCACTGTTTATCATTAAATTCGCACCAATTTTTCAACTACAGATCCTACCAATTAAAACTGATGTTTCTTTCTCAAATTTTCACATTTTCAATGTGCTTTGACATGCGTGAATGAGTTTTATTGTTTTAGGTGTCAACAGACAAAAAAATGGAATCTAATCCATCTAATGGTGAACAAGTGTCTTTTTTATTATGTATTCTGCAGTTTTAAACATGACAAAACATCTACCAGATAACGCTCCTAATAATACAAACTTAATTACAGTTTCTTGTAAAATTGTCGTATTCGGTAAAGCCTGTTACCATTAGAGATATTATCCAAGACTTTGTGAGGCTTCTGTAGTATTGAATCTATTATTTTCCATATCTATTTAATGATACCGAAATTAGTATGGCATTTATCGTGATTTGTACCTGATTGGTACATTGAAATCAATAAAAAATTCACAGAAATACTGTAGTCAACATGAAATTTCATTAGCACGAACATTATTTAATAAATTTTAACCGCGTTTTAGAGGAACTTCACTTTTTGGTCATTTTGGAATGCGGAAAATTAGATAAATTTGATAAACGGGAGAGCCAATTTGAATTTTTGAAATATTTTCTCGAGTCGTGATTAAATTAGAAATTCCAATGAGGCTAGCATCTTTACGTCAGATTATTAAGCAATAATATGGATTAACAGTTGTTATAGTAACTGTTAACAGTAAGAAAATATCTACGATTTTGTCGACATGAACATCTTAGTTTTTTTACACGACTTTCAGTGCTTGAATTTTTAAAAGTGATTAGAAAACATAATTTTATTGGTCTACGTGGTACAACAAGCTGCTGGTTCATTTAAAATTTCATCGTTACAAAAAAACCCATTCTAATGTAAATTTTATGCTGAAATAGATTTCCGTATAATGATTCTAGACTGAAGAAGACTGCAAAAATGTAAAATTCGACCTGCAAGGAAAGATGCGAACGTGTTCCATTAAAAATTGATTTATGACGCTACCGAACGAAGCTCATTTGCTGTAGGGTCAAGTTGTGTACACAGAAAAATGCATTCATGTTTTCCTCACTATTTTTTTCAATGTTTTTGTCTCGAGTGTTTTAAAACTCTCACAGAAAATATGTTCTGTCGATTTAACAGTCGATATTTCGTAGCTCCTTTCTTTTAACGTTAAAATATTTAACCCATGTTAACAAGGGCCATTATGAAAATATTGATATAATGAAAAAATTAACATACAATAACTTCAAACTTGGTAAAAATACATGAAATAAAAGAGGATCTTCAATTGTCTAAGCAAGAAGGAGTAACGCTTGACGCGATTCGTACCTATAGCATCACATTGCTCCTAAATATACAAACTTTTGAGTAAAATATATTGATAATAATATTTTCAGCCCAAAATTTTTGTTCTTGCAAGAATATGCCGATGAATAGAGCAAAATAGAGAATTGGACAAGCTGGATACCCAGACGACATCAATATTGTAGTCAGAGTCCAGTTGTATGGGGTGGTATATAGGTGCATATACGGAAAGAGTGATGCTCAGAGACACAAATTATAATTTTAAAAAAATACATGACTAAGACTAGTAATGCCAGGAGGCACGCAACACTCACTTTCAGACATTAGAGAAGGCTACACAGATACCCACGGCAGATACAGAGGAATTTGTGGAAAAAACGGGGTCTCAACCACATAATGATCCAGCTACTCTTCACAAGGGTTGTAAGACCAATGATAGCCCACGGAGACACTACAAGTGAGGACTATAAGGCTAATGAGTAGTACACAATTGCGATGGAGGTTTTCTGAACTACACCAACACTACAAATTTTCATACAATGTGGAGGAGCTATAATATGTGGATAACTTAACGGGGCAATAGCCGGAAGATACCGTTCCAAATAAATATACCTGGTGGAGAAGATTGGAAGAAAGGTGTACCAATGAGAATGAGGATGGTAAACGGTTGCCTCCAAGATGTAGGAGAGGATTGTAGGGCTACCAGGACAGTGTAAGGTTAATGGGTATGTAAATACAATGGGTCAGACGAAACTATGTGCAGATTCTGTCATCTAGAAGAGTAAACTACAGAGCACATCCCATGCCCATTCCCATTCCACCACCATAAATCTGAAAGGATCGCAGTGAAATAAGCAAAATTATTTATCTCGTCAAATCTAATCCAATCCCACGAATTCGAATTTAAAAATTGATGGCTTAAGATACTTCCATATTTAAGGGAATCGATTATGGTGAGATCTAATGGCACTTTTCGAAAGTAGGTATGAGAAGGAAAAGTAGATAACCACAAAATGTAATTAGTGTGAAAGCATCCACATTCTACTTTATAATGTCAACTTTGCCATGTGTCAATTTTAAACTGGATATTTCATTGTTAATGAAAAACCAAGAAACATATTTGTCATATCAATTGAAACGAAAAAATTATGTGAGTCTGATTTTGTTATAAGCTCAAATCTCCTTTAAGTTTAAAAAAATTAAACAAAAGCGTTTCAGATATCTTTAATCTTATGAGCTATTTCTAGCAAGATGAAATCGACTAAATCACACATAAATAAGCAATATTACTTCCAAATAATATTCGTCAAATTAATGTAGAAAACAACTGACTTATACAGGGCTTGCTTCTTTGAGGTGTCTTTATGGTTATGGTAAACATGGTACGCCAGTAATTATAAAATTCAACCTCGCACTAAATTTGTGATCCAATTTTGCATTTTTATAAGGTTTAGAAACATTCACTGAGTATAAAATCACTGACAGATTCCGGTCGAGATTCAGGCGCCACCTACTCCACACAGACCAATATTATAGACTATAAAACTTTGCACCTCTTGTTTCCAAAATTTTTATTGCAAAACTTACCGTATATGATTTATGTCCCATTTTATTAACCGGTTCTTCTATCTCGACCTATAACTCTTGAAGTATTGATTTAATCAATAAAATGCATACGAACATTTTTAAAGATCAATTTATTTTGTACGAATTTTGTTTGAAACTTTTTTTTCTAATATCCATACTTTTTGAGCCAAAGGACGTTCAATGTTAGACTACCGAGCGTAAGGTCGGGAATCTCAAGGTATGTATACATTTTTATTGATTAATCCAATATTTCAAGAATTATCGGCCGAGATAGAAGCACCGGTTAATTAAATGGGCTGTGAATCGTAATCGGTGAGTTTTATTAAAAAAGTTTTGGGAAACAAAAGGCGCAATATATTGTATTCTCTACAATAATTGTCTGGATAGCTTTTGCTCTGAAGTGCAAAATTGCTGAGATATCGGTCAAAAACGTTTTTTTTGTGATGGCGCCTCAAGCTCCACCGGAATCTCAGCATTTTGTGATTTTATGCTCCGTAAGTTTTCCTTCACCTTATAAAAAAAATCAATCAAAAATTTAGTGTTGGGTTGACCAAAAAAACTACTATTTTCACTGTCGTATAAGATTGTGTGACTATTTTGTTTTGGTGATTTTATGGATACCATAAATATATTTAAAGAGTTTGTCTTGGGTATCCACCGGAGCAATGAAATATGTAGTTTATAATCGAAACACTTCAACATTGACATTATTAATTGAGTTAAATGTAGATGGCGGCACACCAATTCCAGTCCATTTTCTGATTACCTTCTTTTTATATCATATCTACCTTCGATAGGGGAGCGAGGGGCTTGTTGTAACAGTTTTCATTAAAACTAATATATCTTGAAATCTATTGATCAAATTTCTACTAAATAAAGATGGATGAATACTGTAACTCTTCCTCTACCAAATCAAGTAAAAATAATACCATAACTATTGGTCATTATCTTACAATCAATTATTTTCTAGAAGAAGTGCGGTGTTACAACTTACCTCGTGCTTGGGGCAAGTTGTAACATCTACCGGGGCAAGTAGTAACGACAAAAAAAACGACAATAATACCTCTAATCATATAATTATACTCGTACACTTCTTGGCTTTGTGTTGCCCGCTCTGACTTTCTTTTATACACTCTCATTCTAAAACAACGGAAAAAAGTAGGTATCTACATCATAACTTGGGGCATGTTGTAACACGTTACAACAAGCCCCGGGATTTTGTTACAACTAACCCTATGGTATGATTTTCAGCATTTATCAAGATTATTATTTAAACAATTTAGCAATCATGAAAACTGTTACACATTATCAGAGATAGATAAATTTGAATGGAAATAAGATATAGAAAATTTGAAATTAGTCGATATTAAATACGCAAACCTAAATTTTACGACAGTACAATTTTATATTACCTGGCAGAAATGAAGCACGTGCACACTTCCGCTCAATGCGCCGGCCGGCGGGACATTGGCTATGGCAACATGATGCGGCGTGGTTTATAGGTTAAATCGAGTCAAAGAAATACGTCAATAGCGTTTAAGATCCTAGTGAAAAGGGCCTGTTACTACTTACCCCTGTTACAACAAGCCCCTCGCTCCCCTACGCCTAAGATGAAGTAATGTGAAACCATCAATTGGGAGGTAATAATTCTAATAATTCTAAAAATAATTTCCTAAATTAAGAAAATTTCACAAAAATTAGAACCACACCAAAATAAATCATCACTTATTATATCTATTTTTGATGTTGGAAAAGTAATATTTCACTTAACAAAAATAAACTTTTAATAAATATTCCGGTAAAAATAACACAAAGGAAATAATACAAGAGCCTACTATTCATCTCTACAAGCAGTAAGCCGATCTCTACATCCACCATCATAATTATTTAGAAATTTTTGACAGCGCCTTGATATATATTTTTTGCAGAAAACTGTATTGTAATAGATGCCTTGGTGAACTATGCGGTTTTTATATAATAAAGTTTGGACTACATAATTAATCAAACTAATGAGAAACGGGAAAATTACAAGGAGAGAGGCGAGTTTATTAAATTGACTTCACGGAAACATGCAGTTTCATTATTCATACGTATTAGAACTAGCTTGGAAATTTCGTTAAACATCCATAGCATATAATAAAAAAGGGAACATGTTGACTGAAACGGTAAGAAAAAGTCTTGTTAAGTCAAATCTCGGAAGAAATTGATTCTTGACGCACTATTTTGTAACATAATGTGATGCTTTTATTAAATTAATTACTAGCAGCGGTATAATAATTAATATGTATTATTATATCTAATATATTCAATGGAACGAACGATTATCTGAACGCATATAATTATTACTTTATATATTCATTCGAGTATTTATATCAGTTTGAATTGGTCCTCCGCCTTCCTCACTTCTCCACAAAAGTTGGTGAAGTAATATATTGAATGTTCATTTGCTTATCTCACTTATTTTTTTTTTTTTTCAAGTGAATGAGTTTTTAAAGTTTATGTTTGTATGTGTATATTATGTATATTGGGGCGATATTCACTGAGACCTAGAACATCTATTGTGCTTCCTTATTTCTACTTAGCTCCTGAGGAAAGGCTTCTTTGGTCCAATGTCCCGGAAATATTTAAGAATATCCAGTAATCTCTTCGGTGCTGTAGCCTAGTATTCTGAATTGCTGTGCAATTCGCAAGTATGTGGATGGAGGTTTCTTCTTTCATGCCAGATAATCTACATTCTTCTTACTCCACTATTTTGAGCTTTTTCAGGTTCTCATTCAGTCGACAATGTCCCGTTAGGATCCCTGTTTATGCAGCTTTATTTATGCATTCATTTGATATCAACAGGTTGTAGGCACCCAGCAGAGTATTTGATTGTCGAAGTCCTACTCAATCCTGCCAATGGTCAGATCTTCAGATACCGAGAAGGGGTTCCGGCCCTCAAAAGGGTGTTTCATCTCCCCCTATTCCAGTGTGCCCTGGAATCCACAGTAAGGGGACTAAATCATTTTTGCCTAGTTCATTGAGTTTGCGTGGGCATTCCCACAACATTTTGGAACTGATTATACGAGAGCTCAGTGCTTTAATGATTGCTTGACTATCCGACATAATGATACTTTATATTGAACTGGAGAAACTTTATTATGGCGTGAGTTTCCGCTTGAAAGATACTTGGGGCTTTTTAAGAGTGTTTGGTTCCTGGCCTGTACTTACACTCCATCTTAGCCTTTTCTATTGCTTTTGAGCCGTCTGTGTACCATTGAATGTTATTATTTCCAAGTCTGGTAAGGGTATTTGGTTTCCATTCCTTCTTGTTGCTTCATTCCGTAACGAATTTCCCTGAGAGTGGAACTTCTTTACCATACCATATTGTGGCATGTCTCAGGTTATCTGGGTATCGATACCAGATTTGGTAGCTTACAGGCCAATTGCTGAGATACCATCAATCTCGGTTCATAAATAGAAAACTTTTGTTGAAGGTAACACATACCTGTAGAGAACTTCTAAGTACTTGTTAGATCATATACAACTGCGTCTTTTGAATGCTTTTGGTATTTCGGTTTCAATTAAAACAGCACGTCGAAGATTACACGAGGTTAACTTACGAGTACGACGACTTTTTAGTAGATTCCCATTAATACACATTCATATGCATGCTCGATTGGGGTGGCCTAAAGATGCTAAATGCTTAATGAAGGTCCGCATTGTTCACAGACTTTTCAAGGTATGGATGGTTTTCGATAGTTGGACTCTTTCTCTAGTTCCCAAAAATCGAAGAGCAGTGCAGGAAGTTCAGAAGTGATACAGTAACAGTTTGGAAAGGCATTCGTTTGATTGGGCTCAGTAATTGATGGTAACATGACTGCGCATATTCACGTACAAGTTATTAACAATGTTATACGTTTGATTCATGCTGCTATTGGACCAACTTTCCTCTTTTCAGACCATTATGCTCGATCGCATCGGGCAAGAGTTGTCGAAAACACTTTGGACTTCCATGGTATCCAGACTAGACCTCAAACAACTTTTACCCAAACATTGGAAAACTCATCAAGACGATCAAGGCTACATCAACGACCTTTTTGGAAGTATTCAGAGGCGCAGCTGTTTGCTTGTGATTGATATTGGGCATTAGGGAGCACCGTACGCGTCATTAACGTACGTACTCCAATTTTTCATAAAAAATTATCAAATTGTTATTTCTGTTGTTCAAAACTGCAAACGTGTTACACAAAAGCTTACATAAAAGAAAAAACATTTAATTTATAACATATAAACACTTGTTGATCAAAAACTAATTTGTTAAACCGCAATCCCAAAATCTATATTCCGCGTCTCAGATTGAATCTGCGTTTCGCAGTTCCAGAATATTCGGGAACAGTATCGTCCGTTTAATTAGCATGAGGTACGTTGATTATGGAAGGGATACGTCTGGTGTGAAATATTCCGGTGGATTTAGGAACGATAAGCAGGGAAGGTTGAGTGTATAATAATGTGTTTCATTTTTTTCAATATTATTCCCTGTACCCAAAAAACCTCACAAAGAATAATTTAATATTTCCTCCATTTACGTTGATACAAGATGTTAAAAATGGTTAATACACCTATATACTCAATCGATTGAACATGAATGGATATTAGGTATAGAGTCCAAACATTTCCAGTTTCTTAATAAATCCCAACCACTTCATGAGAAAAATGAATTATTTTTTTTCTACCCACGTGAATAATTTAACTCTTTCACATTGTATTCCTATTTTATTTGAGTTTTGTTTATTAAAATACAGTGAATTGTAAAATACTCTCAACCTAATGAGATGGAACAAAAACAAATAAGAGTGGAATTCAAGAGGAAAGCAGAACATTGATCAAGCTAAGCTTTCCAAATTACTTTCGTCTAGAATTTCCGAAAGGAAAAGAGATAATTAAATTATCTTGAAAAATTATACCTTACAGGTAGTAGTGTATACTTGGAAGAGCTGTAATTTGTGCTTTTATAGTGATTAAGATCAACATAATTTTTCTATGGGGTAAATAATGTGCGGTTAAGAAAATATTGTATGTTTGGTTTGGGTGAAACGAGTGCGATATCAAACTTCGAACTTTTTTATCGCCGAAATTGAAACAAATTTTTGGAAATCAGTTCCATCGTCACTATAACTGGTCAGAAAATACAGGATTTTGTTTTCCCTCCTCAAAAGCCAAGTGCATGATGTTCAGTAAATGTCCACTACTTGTCCTTCTCAACTTAAAACTGCTCAATACAACTTTGTTAACACGATATCGTTTCTTCGGATGACACTCGACTGTAAACTCTCCTGGGAGCCTCACTTCCGTAACCTAATTTTCAAATCTACCAACGTAGATTAAAGATAAACTTGAGAACCTGGAGATCATTTCCGATGAGAAGAAGATAGCAAGTTATCTTATCTTGCCTTATAATCGGACATAAATATTATCTCATAACTATCCTATTGCACGGAACCAATGTACGATAGCTGCAATCAGCCACTGACAGTAAGCCATACTGTTGGAATTTAAAAAATTCCAGCTTCAGAGGCAAACACGTAGCTTCCCCAACCAAACCAAATAGAAGAGGCTCTTGGTGAAAATTGTAATATATCTCACTTAATAAACTTTTTTAAATCCATACAGATGTTAACTAAAAATTTACATTTAATTCTTATAATTTTATATTCTCGTGAATTCGTGTGTACAGTTTTATTTATCATGTAACTAAAGTAATTTCTTGTATATTTATGCCCTAATGTATATGTATAATAATCTAATCTAATAATAATCTAATATTCCAAGGGATTGATGCGCATATAGGTACAGGTATATAATAAAAAAGTCTGCTTTAAAACTATAGACTTCTTATGGGTTTTTCTGTAGCCTATTGAAAATATTTATAAATATTCACCCCCAGAAATTGAAAATTAAGGTAATAGTGGCAGTTGCTGGATTAAGCCTGGGAAGTCTAAAAGTGTATACGAAAATCTTATGTCAATTATGAATGTTGAGAATGGAGAAAAATGTCGGTGTTAATCGTAAATTTTTTGGTTTTGAATAAATTTTTCATATTTTTGTCTAGTATAACTAGATACTTTTTTATTATAGTCCAATGACATCAATATTGTACTCAGTCCATTAAAGTATGTCATTATGACACTGAAATGAAATGAAATCGATAATAATGTCATCACGGCACGTCGGAATATAAAATTATGTTCAGTATTATCAATAAGCTGTAGATGAAGACCTGATGTCTCCAAATTTAAATTTGACCCTACAATAATATCGTGAATTTCGAAATGAAATAGCAAAAATTTCAATTTTGGGATAAAATTTTTATACTTCACTTTCAAAGTATAAATCCATCTGGGAAAATTTAATGAAGCTTTGATCGTTGTGATCTCCATAAGTCGTCAAAGTAAGGGTAACGAAAATCTTTGAAGAAAAAAAAATTTCAAAAAGTGAGAATTCTTATAAATTTTATACTGATTTATGTAAAAGGAGAACAGGTCATTTCACGTGTGTCTCGATACGGTTTTATTAGAAGCTTAAACCTTATTGAACACCCTCTATAGGTATTCAACAAACGCTCACATCAATATTGAGATATTTTGAGATTTTTCGAATCGAACATTTCATTCATTTATAGGTACACCAAACAAGCTAAAAATCAACACGCAATAACAACTTTATTATTTACCAGTAATATAGATCGATCAAATATTATTTTGTTTGTATTGTTTCAGTTTATAACAGTAAAAACACAGAATGATGTTTCTAGGTAAATTAAATCTTGCATTTTCCAGTATCAATTTTTGTAATATTTGTAGTATATTGAAAAAATTTTAATGAAAAGGAAGTGTGTTTATAAGCTCCGACGTACGACTGGTGTTTATAGCGGGGGTAAATGAACCCCTAAATTTTTGAAAATATCAATTTTTTCTTGTCAATAATATGTTTGAGGCAGTTTAAAATTTCTATATGTTGTAGTTAATTGTTTAAAGAGTTCAGAAAAAAATATTCCAGACGATTTAGGCGGGTTTTTTAACCTTTTCAGACATCAAGCGAACATAAACATTCTGCAAAAAAATATATAAAAACTGTATTGGAGACAACTTGAAATTTTAATAGACTGTTAATTATAGTTGAAAAATATTATTATAAACAAGTCAGATCATTTTGGTGGGACTTTCTGCCTGCCAGGTGATCTAAAAAATTATGTATACCCTGGTACGAGTGGGTAGCAATATAGGCAAGCTGTAGTGTGTTAGAAAGCGTTTATCGACAGCTGAAAATGAAGAACAATTTACTTCTAGCGTGAAATGAATTAAATTTATATTTTTGTAATCATAATAATTCTTCAATTGTATCATTATTTATTTGAATAAATCTGATTTTGTGATTTTCTATTTTTGTAATCATTTATTTCTTTTACCATAAATAAAAATATATTCGATCTATAGTATACATTTTCAGATAAAATTCCGACACGAAAACAGCAATTTTTCAAATTTTCAATGCAGCGGCAAAAATATTAGTCACAAAAGATGTTTTAAAACAAAAGTTTTCGAGCATTTCATTTCCTGAAAAAAATGTCTCCTATGATTTTTTTAAACAGTAGTAATAGCAAATATTTAAGTGATTCAGTACACTTAAAATTGTATTGAGATTGTCTGAATAACAAATTTTTTTATGAGAAAAATAATACAAAGAATATGTCAATTTGATACACACACACAAATCAACACAAACATACAAACCGGAAACGCAAATAGCCGCCGATAAATGCTCTCACAATACATCTTGCCCATAAGTACTCACCCGCACCTATACATTTTTTTAGATCACCAGGCTGGCAGAAAGTCTAGCTTGATTTCGTTACTATGGTAACAACGTTTCGATATATTGTCGAGTGATGACAGTTCGTTGATTTTCTATTTGTTGTTCATGCCAAATAATTTTTCGCGAGTGCGCAAAATCAATAATATGAATTCAGATTTTGAATTATCTGACACGGAAAATGAGATTCCAGAAGAAATTTTGTAAGCAGCGCGGAAAGCGACTAACGATATATTACCAGTAAAATCAAAGTCATAGGACGCATTTGAGAATTGGTGTTGAGAAAAAAAAGTGAAAAATGTAAATGAAGAAGTCTTAAAAATATTGTACGCACGCACCTGGTTTTTCAGGTCTCTCCAAGCTTCCAGGACTCGCCTACGGCTGCACCTATAATCAGCTTGTCTCGACATGAAAAACACTACTTTCCGGTCTTGTAACGTAAATTACAATTTCACCACCAGTTGGCAAATATTTCATAACGTCAACGAGTTTTATAAAGTGTCACTTCATATGTCAAAATTAGAAAAATATATTTTTCTGGAAAATATTTTTGCACGCGTCTGGCAAGGCTAAAAACCCGACTAAATCACCTGGCTTATTTTTTTTAACTCTTTAAACAATAAAATATGACATTTCAAATGGCAACAAACATATTTTTGGTAAGAAAAAGTTAATATTTTTAAAAATTTAGTGGTTGATTTAGGCCTGCTACTCACCAACCAGGTCTGCAATTCTGATTTGGGGTATAATAGGAGAGGTTTAAAACAAGTTTTCAGCTTGTCAAAGTATAGAATGACGATATGATTGTTCCAACGAATTATAGTATCGTTTTTAGGACGGTGCAAAAACTATACCAACTAGGGGAGTTATAATTAAAATGTTGATGTGTTAGTTCAAGAGCCATCCCCAATTTGAACTTGCGAACTATACAGTACTGGATACAATTCCTGAACGGTTTATAAATGCCAGTTGGAACAAACCTAATACTATCAGCACTAATGGATCGCTCTGAAACTTACGGTTTCCTACTCGCCCAGTCTTCACGTTGCTCAACTCGCAACTTTGGCTTGGCTCAACAACATATGTGCGTAAAATAATGAAACTAAGCAAATGTTCCAAGATAACTTTCTGTCAAAGTGCTAATATTATTTCTAAAGTTTCCTAAGAATTCTCACGGAAGATTATTTACTGCAAATCACATATTTACATTTTCTTCGTACAAAAAAGTATGAATATTAATCAGTCACTTTAGTAACTCCACTCCGCTCATTTCATTTCCTCTCATAATCTCCGGTGTTTCAGGATTTCATATTTTTCTGTCGCTTTTCTTAATTACTGTATTTTGTACTCTGCCCGAAATTTCACACTTTCGAAAAGAAAGGACAATTTAATTTCGTTAATTAATGGTCTTTGTTAAATTATATCAATCGAATACAAAAAATAGAATTGTACCTTTAGGACATTAATATTCAATCGCCCGATCAATTTTCAACCCCTTTTAAGCAGTCATGTAAAAATAACACGCAGGTAACCAACAAACTACCCATTTCTCTCAAACCCCAAGTCCTGATTTCGTTAGGCAACACATTTCTAGTTCACTGAATCCAGAAAGTCGTTCAAGTGAATATTTTTCTGCGCTTCCCAGAAACTTTTAGAGTGTGCAATCTTATTATTTTTCCTTAGTCTCATATATTTCAATTCAGATTTCGAATGATTATAAGATAAGATTGGATTTCCCAAACTCCGATCATACTATCATACCATTCAAGTTAGAACTAATAGGCAAACCTGAGGTAAGCCAAAAAAAACTAAGAAAAACCTATGACATATTCAGAAAAGAGGAAGGAACTCAATAACTCGACTGGAAAATGAGCTCCAGGACCTGAACAGGGAAATAATCGATGCCTTTGAATCGAGCTAACCTCTTCAAGAACAAAGGAGCAGCAAAGATGCACCCTGGTGGAATAAACATCTGTCAGAATGGAGAGCTTAAACCCGGGACCTTTTTAACAAAACACAACTCACCGGATACTGGCAGAGGTACACCGAGTAGAGAAGCACTTTCTGCAAATGAAATAGGAAAGCTGATAGAAATAGCTCCGGGAAATTCTGCGGAGACATAAACACAACACCTGCTGCGGCAAGACTATACAAAGTCAGGGTCAATATAGATATGGCTTCGAAGAAGCCAAACGGTAAACATACCGGAAATTAGGAGGTAAGAATGCCACTCTTACTGGAAACTCATTTTCATGAGTAGCATGAGTAGCCCAAATAGGAGAGCTACGGCTTGCTTTCCACCTTTCCAGACACCGGGTGCCGATGGGATTGTCCAGCAAGGACACTACGAAATTCTGCCACAAATCCTTCAAATCATTACTGAGATTTGAGAATAAAAAACTCAATCTTACTCAGTGCCTTTTAGGAGTGATATCTTGGAATGGACTGAGATGAGGAAATTTTGTCCTAGAAAAGACCGATAATAATTATTTTATTCGGATTTCGCATCAATTGAAAAATACCCTGTATATACTTGGAATTGAGAACCTTCTTTCTTAGTAGGTTGATGAAGTGAAGTGTGAAGGAAAAAGAACAGCAGAAAGAAATGAAAGTTCTTTCAAGAAACATGTCACGTCATAAATTGCTTTGAATCCAAGCACATGGACCGACTACATATTTCTAAGCTTAATTTTTCTGCAATATGCTGAGACTTTTAATTAATATTTCTCACAATGCCTCAATTTTTCATGGCATCTAACTTTTACACGCCGCGAAAAACGTTTAGATGCTTTTGTTAGCATCTAGAGAAAATCTGGTCAGTATGGATTTAATTACACCCCATCACGTACCCTTCAATGCAAATGCCCTTACTATAATCTGACCAAAAAACAGATGGATAAGTAATAACTATAACTAAAGTTACAAACATTATAATCATATTATTTCCGCCTCTCCTAGATCGCACTCTTTAAATGCTGCTTCGTTTTTTGTCACAAAAAGGTTCTATTCACTGAAAAGTCCACCCCTCATTCTTCAAAAGATTGTAGGGTGACAGTCACACACGTAACTTCATCTCTCTATGGAATAATAATTATGAATTATGAATAAAACACGACACAATTAGAAATGTTACGTTCATGTTACAATTGTTGCATGGTATTCTTTTGTTTGAGTTTTTTTTTTCTACAACTGTCTGAGAAATCGCATTTTTGTGTAGTTTGATTGTTCAAGTTCAATATTTAATTTTAGAATTTCTTTATATATATCCCACTGGCATTCACTACACTCCAATCCCACATTTAGCCAATCCACCAGTTATCCCCTTTAGATGTAGGTACATTGGATCGACCTCTCTGAACATTTTTTGTCTCTTTTTCCAGTGCATTGGGTTACGGTCTCGATTCCTATGCCACAAAGTTTGCAGCTGAGATACCCGTTATAAAGCTCCATTACATGCGAGAGTATTTACTGATATCCAGTAGTCCTTCGGTCTGTTTGACGGATGTATTATATCTTATAAAAGACTTGTATGTATACTGGAGTGACATTCACTGGAACATAACATATCTATTGTGCTTCTTTTTTCTACTCAGTACAGTACCTATAATATCAGCAGGCGCCGGATTAGATGAGTGCCCCTTTTCCATCCAGTAGTCACCTAGGTGTCGTGCCTTAGAATTTTGAATTGCTCTGCATTTCACAAGTATGTGAATGGAGGTTCCTAGTTCCATTCCACAAAATCTAGTGGGGTGTTTATTGGGGCGACATTGTCCTGTCGGGATACTTTTACTGCAGTCTTCCCTCATCTTAGGCATTCATTTGTTCTCACCTGGTTGTAGTGTTGTAGTTTCGGTTGAGTACCTCTGTCATTATGGAGGTCACCAACTAGCGAAAAATTTTGAGGTAAGGACAATTATTTCACTAACCGATACCTAAAAACACCATAATGCAGCTTCTACTTTCAATTTGGGGCTATCCTTGGGAGAATTTTGGGAAGCGTCAATTGTCATTAGAAAAAATCGCCCACAACGGTATTTCAAATTACTGGTTTTCAATATATTTTTTTACATTGATATAAATAATTGGACATTTATTACTGAAGTAACATCAAAAACATTTTTATGTGCAAATTCTTATTAATTTAGTATTTTTTTAAAGAGCTATATTCCTTTTATGTAAATTCACATACACCGTTTTTTTAAAAATCTAAATCTTGTTGATATTAACATGATCGTAAAAACTTGTAAAGCCGAATATTTGCTTCGTATACCTGAAATCCGCCTTCGACGTGAGAGGAGGTATTAAAACTTCATAAAATTATTACCGCATTCTATGCTTGGAAAAGGGAAACGTTTATTGTGTAATTTCACGTTAATGAAGTTGTGCAGTGAATTAAATGTGGATTTTGATGCAAAAATCGATTGTGAAGCTTTCAAGCTTACCGAAACGGCGTTCAGGGAGTGAAAATTGATAATGTCGCTAATGTTACATTGTTATTGGTGATTGGAAGCGAGTTTTGGACCGAAATATTGTTTATCGGTCTTTCAAATCATAATTAACTGACTTCATTTTGATACTATTTTGCACTTTTATTAACTAAATTATTAAGCCTGCAACAGCTCCAAATCTATAGCTAAAATTTGGTACAGTCTCCAATTGAATAAATGACTTGTGAGGATTTCATATATCCTGCTAACTTTGTATTTGTAAGACGAAAATTACAATGTTGTGTTATTGTTCAATTTTTTCCTGACGAACTGCTTCTTTAAGACTGTCCTGCTAAACTTTTTGTTTGTTATCCACATTTTTATGTCTTGCACATTTCTTGAATACTGATACATGAATTTTTTTTAAAGTTTTTTATTTTCCGCGATATTTATTTTGTGTTAAAAATACTTTTAAATTTAGGTTTTCGCTACTCTCACTTTTATGAGTAAAAACCATTTCGGTAACGCACAATTTTTTTCTCTAGAAAATTGAACTGTTAAGACTTTAAAAGCTTAGCTCTGCTCAATATTCTCAGTTGTGTAGCACCACACTCGAGTTCTCATTTTTTCATTGTGATTCCATCGCACCATTTTGAGGTAAAATTCTAAATTTATCTAGAAACTACAAAATCTATTCCTCATGCCAAAAAATTCTATTTCAGATGAGGATAAAAATTTACGCAACTTTGACATTACATCGGTAGTTATGATTACACTTCAGCAATAGAATAATGCGCTTTTGTGTTTTCTTCGAATACCTACGCTATTGCTAACTTTTTTCAAAAAGACTATACTTTTAATAGTTCTTTGCTGAAATTTCAGCTCTATATTCAAGGATTTGTGGCTTTTACAAGAGATTTTACGTTGATATTGTGTTTTTTCGTAAATTCAATCACACTTTTTTGGATGAAATTCGAAATTTTTCATTGAATGTGAATTTGTCATGCCAATAACATTTCATTGTTTTTTCAGATACGAAAATATTGTTATGTTTTTCCTATTTATTTAAACTGTTTTTACCGTGGGATAAAATTATACGTTCACTATGGCTAATTACTATTTATTTATTGAAGAAACGCTCACACACTATAATAAACCTAATTTATATACACACTACTTATTGTCTACTAATTTATTGACACTCGGTATAATAATTGTCCTAATTTATCTTCAACACTATTTATATTTACTATCTGTTCACTCACTGTATACTCAACAACTTCTCGACTCACTCGAAAACCCGCGTATACACAGTTCTTCGCAACTCTAGATTTCTCTTGAATTTACACCCTTCTACGCTTCGGGATCAGTCTGGAATATTACCTGTTAAAGAACATTTCTAGAAAGGTCGCATTCGCCAAAATTTATAGTTTGCGACAGGACTGGCTTCTGAATCACTGAGTTCGTAACAATATGTATAGTTGTTATAGTGTTTTTATGAAACAATTTTTTCATTGAACGATTTATCATCACAAAAAGATGCTACTCCACCTAAATAGAAGCCATAAAATACGAATCCACCAACCAAAATGTATTTTCACTTATAACTTTTGACACTCACGTTAAAACACATACTCTTGCCTATAACCCTCGAACCAATTATAATGATATCATATACTCTCCTATATAATATTAAGTGGCATCAGAAACTGTATCAGCACTTTTAAAAATTGTGAACTTCTTATTTTGATTCCATTTTCCTTAGAATGTAATTTTCGTTTCATAATATGAAAAAAATTATCATTCTACGTCTTCCGGTAAGTGTATGCATTATATCACAGCTACAAACTTCAAAAACATCATATTTCACAGTCACCTCAACTTATTGTATTGTAAAGATACCCCAACTTGATAAATGCTTTCCGCGTATTCGTTTTAGAACGATGTCTCCCAA
Organism: Galerucella tenella; assembly: GCA_910591685.1. Lineage (NCBI taxonomy): Eukaryota > Metazoa > Arthropoda > Insecta > Coleoptera > Chrysomelidae > Galerucella > Galerucella tenella. The sequence goes on from CAJUYH010001672.1 coordinate 40,534, forward strand.
TACACACAGAAATCATTTAAAATGTCCTATTTTCACCCCTACACCCATACAAAAGACGAACACGAAAATATTTCCAGTTCTATTTTGGTGATACTCAGTACATACATCACAACAGTGTTAATTATTGACTAAACTTATTTAAAAAAGTGCTCATTGAAACAGTGTTCAAGAATATTATAACCACGGTACAAGGACAAAGACGAACGTATTTGTACGAAATACTTTGTTCAATTAAAATGCCTATCAATTATGTTAATTTTTATTAATTTTTTTTTAAAAAGAGCTATATTCACCGACTATATCTATCGGCTATCCACTCTTACATTGGCATAATTCAATATTTGGTATATTGTACGATATTATATCATATTGTTTTGTATTATTATAGTATTGTCAATATTTTCATTTTCTATATTTTGTTGTGAATTTTATATTTTTATAATTTATCTTTTTCCAAGTTATGTCGCTGTGTTTCTAAAATTGTCTCTCTATATTTAAAAAACTCACCAATCATCTTCTTGTCGATAGATTCATTATGCTATTAACTGGTTTGCATCACATCTCGGTTACTGTCATTTGGGTCCAAAAAGTTCCAGCTTGCCTGTACATAATCAGAGGCAACTTTGGAGATTAATGTATATAAGAGGAAGACTTGCCTAAATGAAGCATGGGGATATCCTAAGATTCCTCTAAGGATTAGGACTGGGAGAACTGCCAGATTAAATTTGATAAGCACCCACCTTATTGGCATATTGCTTGGCGATATTTTCAGATCCATTGTGGTACTCAGTCTTGAGACTAAGCCACTCATTTGTTCTCTTGCCGGTGGCTTATCATCGCTCAGTACAAGAAACTACACTTTCTCCAGACAGTCGCACTATCAACGGGTGTGTTTCCTACTCTAGGTAACAAAATCTGCAAATGACTTCATCTGCATTTGAATTGCAAGTTCTTCATGCTTACAATACCCAGTTAGTGTACGTACTATAGATTTGGCAGCTTTCCTATCATTTTGAAAAATATCCTCCAATAAACTGTTTCGCCGGTCTCTGTTCTGGTCAAGTATACCACCATTGTAGAGCTACCCACATTCTAGTATCTATGTTTATTATCGATTTCAGACGTCGCAGAAGGATTCTGGTCCAATGAATGGCATTATCGAGACTTCCACCCACCACTTTGTTGTTCTTATGACTCTCGTCCCTTGGTACCCAAGCTACCTTGCGAGAGCGTTTACAGCACGTAACTAACCCCATACTAACTTAGAAATGACCTCTATGCGTCTTCATTGACGTTCACTGTGACGCCATGGATAAAGATGACTAGTGGTGGTAGATTAAACAGAGACTCCATCGCAGTGTGGGAATGGTTTACATGGCATCCGTAGCACACAGACAAGTAAGGATTAATTGTGAGTTTTACTAGGAGGTGTTAGTGTTTGAGACTTTTCCCAGTCAAACTCCATTCCAAGATATTTTGCTTCAACTTAACACAAACATTATTGTTTCTTGTCCTCGTTTCCTCGAAAAGATAATACCTAACAGTATAATTATTTGACCACTGAAATATTTTGCTGGTGAAATAATATTGTAACGTTTATTCTAATTTATATTTACAATTAATTTATATTCACAGATTTATATTCAAATACAGTCCTTATTTAATAATTTATATATCACACTAAACACACACTAACTATAATTTATATGAGAGTCACTTTATCGAGGCGCGATTGCTTCCTTTCAGTATCAACACTAACTGACTAACTAACTCCACTGCGATGTTCGTCGCCTATTTATACTCGCACGTATGTAGTTCTAGAGAACTCTCGAACTCGAAGTTCTGGTGGATGCGCTGGGTTTTTCTAGATGTTACGTATTCCAGATCATTCTCGAAAATAAGGCGGAGGAGCCATAGTCGTATCATATGGAAATTTCACTGGGGGCACTAATTGAGCACATTAATGCAGCAGCTCGCGTAACAATATTTAGCTTTACCTTCTAAAATTCACCGACTACACATCAACTGTATGTGCAATGTGGAATAAATATCTCATATTATTATATCCTTCAGACGAGATATTGAGTTAACGGAATATTGTGAAATATACTTTACTGACTAAAAGAACGGCGTCACAATTTCACTAACGTTGCTTTTAGCATAAAAATTCAACGATTTTTTTAAGAAACAAATCAAAACTTCTCCAGTTTTTGTAATTGTTAATGGGCTTAACCGAAAACAAGATAAATGTGTAAACGCTTTGTGAAAATACTACCAATGAAGAGATTTCTGAGAGCATAATAAAATTGTGTTTAATGATGTAACATAAACCATGATTAACAATGAGCAAATATAAAAGCTTTCGAGTTTTATGTATTTTTAAGAAGTGGAAATCTTTTTGCTTTCAAATTATATTGTGTAGGACAACACATAATATTTAAAGATTGCTCGTGTTAAAAAAGCAAGAAAATACAGACTTAATTGTATTTGAAAGAGAATCATCATGAATCTCCTAAAAACAATTGGAGTAAATTCACTATCCAATACGCTGCATAGAATAATTTTCAATTTGATTCGCTGTCTGACAAGAACAAAAGACTTAAATTGTCAACGCTTGACGGGAAAAGGTAAAGAAAGGAGTGGATTTCCCGGAGTTCAATTTTTCTCGGACTTCTCTCATCAAATAAAGTACATGAGATTATTTTCCAATTTAAAATCAATTTCTCTCCTCGACTTAGACAAATCCCAAAAGCTGCTACTAGAGTGGTCTATGCATTTTCCTGATGGTTGTTTATATAAAACTATCGAGAATAGTTGTTATATGTTCACAAAACATGATAGTTCAAATAAAATAAAAAATGATCATGAATTTATTGGAAAAATTTTGAAGCAGGGGTTAGTAACTGAGAAATTATCCGTTTTCTCTCGTCCACATTGCGGAAGCCAGATATAACTGCATACTCTAAAAGGACCAAAACCGCCAATTTTCTGTCAAGTTTGTAATACCCAGAAGAGATTGTGGTCACGAAATATTCCACTCTTTCCCTCCACTCCATTAAAATCCAAACATTTCATTTCTCCGTAGAATGGAGGAAAGGCCACTCCAGAATTCGGATGTTTTTAGGACATGAAATATTGAACGCGTTTATTGCAAGGGTCAGGATAAAAAGACGTGAAATGTTTGTTTGGTGCTACATTAAAAGATAAATGAGAGAAATAAGCCGATGTCTTTTTTTGTTTAACCTAAATTGATTTATATTCATTGTTGAGATTTCATAGTAGATAAAATCATCAACTGGGTACTAATGTTTATGTGCTTTGTGCTAATATTAATAAATGAGTGATTTGTCGTAGAAAGAAAAATATTCATATCTTATAGACTTATTTATATAAATCACATGCATTGACTCTGGTTAGCAACGCCATATATGTACATAGTTTGTTTTTAGTTGTTGAATGTCAGAATGACTTTTCATATATACTACGTTAGTTTCGAGTAATCATTTTTATATTCATTTATCTACAACTGTCATGTAACGGGTACGATTTGACACTATTTTCAATGTCATAATGACGTGTATTACCGCACTAGTGCGATAATAAGAATCCAGAAACATATTAATAACAGAATTAAATATTTAAAATAACACTGCAAGCTGCATTTTCAATTTCAGAAAGGAGATTGCCTTCGCTTGAACTCATTTTTATAGATTTTTGTTCATTCAACTTTGAAAATTTGATGACATAACTAATTTAGGTATTATTTGTCTTATTTGTCTTTGTTGCTATTATCACAAAATATGATACACAGTACCTTATGTTTTCAGTCAATATTATTAAAAATACGTTGGATTGATATTTTTTTAAATTTTATGATATATAGGTACTGTTAATATTACTGATAAACAGTTGTAGATAAAATTTTGTACGTAACACGTGTGATAGGAATTATTAACGCATACTTATGTGATTATACACAACTTGGCCTACGGCCTCGTCGTGCAAACTTCACATGCGTGCGTTAATCATGTTCATATCCCACTAATTACGTGAATAACTATTACCTACAATATTTATTATTCCTGGACGTTTAATCTCATCACATATTAATGGAAGAAGAGCCGTTAATCCCTTACATACATTTATTTACATAGTCGTGATTGCAACATTCATGATGCAGCTTTTAAAACCCAAATTTTATTGGAAAAAACAAGGAAATGCGCGGCAAACAAAACTTTTGTTGGTTTTAGGCAAAAACATTCTACTATACAGCGTTGCTTAGAATTCTCGCACCTAGCGGATGAAGTTCTACGACGATTGATACGTTATTTGTATATTTTAGGGCCAAATAAATATCAAATGTTTTTCAACATCAGAATTTAGCGTACGGCCGCAATCTTAAATTTTTTGAAACTGCAGCCTAGGACAGACATTTTAAAATTTTACCAAACTAATATATACTTCAGGATCAAGCAGAAAGGCGCCTATTCTGATCTTGAAGAAAGAAAAGCTGGAGTTACACAGGGTAGCGGTCCTATTCTGCACCTCTTCTACACTTCTGATATACCAGAACTGAATGATAACACTGTAGCTACTTTTGCCGACTACATCTGAACATTTGGAATACAACAATGGAGGTATTGCGAATAGAGTAGATGTAAAAATGATACATTTCCAAAATAGAGTGCTAATGTGTATTGTGAATGCCAAAAAAGCTCAAAAAGCGCTGCAAGACCCCACGAAGGCAAACTTCACCAATATGACCAAAAATAGATTAATTTTTTCCATATCCCATACATTAGCGACAAACTGTATAATATGCAATTTTGCAATACATTCATTCATTTTAAAAGTCATCAGAAATGAAGACTAAAATTATGATATTAATGATTGATTACTTATATTATTAGGTCAATGTCGAACGGGTTTTGGTATAATCCACAAGAAATTTAACACCAACCATTCTGATTTGCAATTAGAAGGGAAAACATAACTTGTGAGTGTTCGGCGTATTTGCGCCTCATCAGAACAAGGTATATATGCTCTCTGTCCGCGAGCTCAAAGAGCCTAATCACTGACTGATGAAGACTCCAAAATCACAATCATAGAGTAATAAATATTTATTACTCTATGATCACAATCAATACATGTCTTCCTGTAACGGAAGTGTAGAAGTTGAGATAGTTGTGACATCTTCACCTCCAACCGCAAAGAAAAACCGAAAAATCGTGGCCCCGAAACAATAAAGTATTATTACAGTTTTCTATAGCTCGGAAAGTAGTTGTTGCTTCTTAGTTGACAGTCACTGTCTTTGAAACATATTTTTCAAAACCTATAAAGCGTTAGAATAATTATTATTTTGCTATATCTATTGGTAACGCGCTTTATTAAATAAGACAGTATTACAGGAAACTGTGAAAATACTTGATTATATTATTATTGGTAGGAAGGCGACGAAAGTAAATATAATCATATTTTTTGTTTAACTTTTATCCAAGACACATAACTACTATCTTAAATTTTTAATAACTCCTCAAAGGTTCAAACTGAAGGTATCATAAGGTATCATATTTTTTAATTCCGGAAAATATGGGCCAAACGATGATTCCATAATCTTCGCGAAAGTGCAGGCAGTGAAGGGAGCACTATAATATATAAAAATAAAAAAGGGATAATTAAGAATCAATATATAATAGAAATAAAGTTATATTTATTGATGCGAGGAGAGAAGTCAGACACAAATATGGTGAAAGCAGTGAAAGAAACCATAGGTTGAGAGAAGGAATCAATAATTACAAACCAATTTAGTTGAATAAGTTTCTGTGCAAAAACCTGTTTTCTGAATTATCTATAGTCTGCTTAAACATTCCCTGTATTCTGCTATTGTCCAATATGATTTATCCTACAAAATTTCCCAATCAGTTCTTAAGCGAATTAAAACAACAAACTCAACTGAATAGTTTATATATCCTGCAGGTCATGAGGAATATTATCTGGAAATATGCAAGTAAAAATATACACACCGAAACGTTCACCTTGTCAGTGAATAGCCCGCAGAAAATATTTTATCGAATAATAATATACATATGAAACGTGAATTGGTTTTATATTGGTAGAAAATTCGATTAGAATAAACAGTTTTCAATTGAGGTATTTTTAGGTATATAATTATAAAACCATCACGTTGGGGAAGGATGATATATATATATTTTCTAGTAATTTTCTTTGGAATTGTTTGATTTATTT
>CAJUYH010001673.1:0-30592 GCA_910591685.1 Galerucella tenella
GTAATTTTAAACCTAACTGTGGAAACCGCATCTTATTATCTAGAACCCTTTCGAAGATATAAGCTCTTGAAAACAGTCAGATTATAATGAGACACCCTGTATATAATATAAGCAAGACCTAATGACGAGCATGAAATTATTTTCTAAATTCGAATATTGGGAAATGATGCTTTTCAAATGTAATTTAAATTAATATATTGGATTAAAATTAACCTGCATAAAATTTGTAATACAATTCAAGGTCATCACATTGACATTAGTTACACTATAAAAGAACTTGTTGTGTTCCTGGTTGTACGAATATAACAAGTAAGAGGCATCGTTTCACCAAGGATCCCAACTTATTAAATATTTGGATGGAGAATATAAACAATCCTGTTTTAAAGGAGAAAACTCCAAATCAACTTGACAATTATAGAGTGTGCCATCAACATTTCGACCAGGAGTTTATTAATATCCCGCCCTTATGCCCGATTTCACCAACCGTCTCGTAAAGTTAGGTAATATCCAAGTCGAATTTAGGAATTTCTAAATGCGCGTGGTCCAACGTAGATTGCGTTTAGAAATTCCTAAATTCGACTTGGATATTACCTAACTTTACGAGACGGTTGGTGAAATCGAGCATTAGTTATTTCATATTTCCCGCTCTTTTAGTTATTCTTCTTCTTGCTCCTTTTTTGAGCTATATTCTGAGGGATAATTTACCCTTTTCTTGTATGTCACAGATTTCTTTAGTTCTGTGCTCCATGTATACTATCGCAGCGCGCGGCTGGCAGGGCGGATGGTCTCAATACTAATATATTAGATCTGAGATTTAGTAAAGGAGTTAGCTTGCTAGAGATTATAACCTCAATCTTTATTAGGTACATCTTTTTCACGTTTGTTGTTTTATTTTTAACTAATTATTATATTCCAAACAAGTTAAGTGCTATTTTTATTATTTATTCAGTTTGATAAACAAAATCTATGATTGTTTTTTCCTGTTAATAATACATAAATTTCCAAGTAAAATCTAATTATTGTGAATATTTCTACATCAAGTTTTACTTACATTACAGTACATTATTATAGTGTTTCTGGATATCAAAACTTCTGTTGACTTCTAGTTCGGGCTCAAATGTGAATAGAGAACAATTTAAACATACAGTAGCTTTTTTGTACATATTTATATCATCCAATTTGACATGAATTACTTATGATAACCTTACATTTTCTTCACAACAATGTGACATTCGGTTACAGCTTTCGCCATGGCCTGTGGCCAATGATGATTCAAATCTTGCATTGATCCCTCATTAGACACGGCACCTGCGAACAATATAACACATATGTCACATAATTGTCAATTAGTTCGAAAAGTCTGAACACGACCCTTTCGGAACCTCTCTTAATCCAGTAACTTTTAGTGGTGTGAGGTTTCTTAAAATGCTCCTCCTAGTTTAAAAACAAGGTATAGTGATAGCCTTACTCTAGCAGAATTAAATAATCGATTCAGATACTAATTTTAATCAAATATTGTCCATTATTATTTGTATCATTTACGTTCTTGAAATTTATTTTCTGATGCCGTTAGTTCTTTTTGACATTTTGTATCATCTTTACATCCCTAATAAATTTCGTTTGTTAGTTTCATAAATGAATTATTTAAAAATGACTTGTTATTTGAAGGAGGCGGACAAATTATATGTATAAAATGGGGGTAAAATGCCTTTTCCTCCCTTTATTTTCCAGAGGAAAAGTAGCACTTTTCTCCCTGATGCCAGATGTTTTCATGCGATAATTTATAGCACATTATCGCTAATTAAAATTTAGTCTAGTTTCCTATTCCTAATAATTTTAACACATTTTTATATAAATAAATCCATATTAAACTCCTTTTTATCGATAAAAAAGCTACTAAAACCTATAAAGCTTCAAGAGAAACTATAAAATTTGGTGTCATCTTTCTCCCTTTCCATAAAAATGTCATCGCAAAAATCGAGATCCATTCCTATCACCATCTTGAGCTGTACCAATTATCTTATCTGTGAAGAGCGAAATTCCAGTAGCGACAAGAAATCATATTCGTTACCACACTCAACAAACGGAGTAAGACATAAAGGTAGAAGAAGAAGGAGTTATGGCGTCAGAACGGACCGGCGACAAGGACGGATAAAAAACAGTGGAGAGAGTCGCACATGTTGCCTAGCAACGTGTCAGACGCCGGCTGATCAATAGCACTATCCAGAAATGTTTCCAGATGCCGGTGGATTGGCGTAGGGAGAATTTTAACTGAATTTGTGGGATACTAGAAGTTTTCTCTTTTTTGTCGGTTTTTGAAATTCATAATAGCTGCCACGGAGAAGTGACAGTGAAAAATTGGGTTTTGGCTAACTTGATTCTGGAATGATGGAGTTGTCTGGAAAGAGTTAACATGGTGGTAGGGTTTTCTGTAAGAATGTAATGGAAAGGAGTTCCATTGAAAATTAATAATGCCGTTTGTTATAGACTTACATTTATCATACTGTTTATTTAAATTTTTGAATAAGAGGGTTTGATTGAATTCAAATGTGTATTTCTGAAGCAGTTAAGATGCTCACTATTATGTTATTCTAATATTTCTTCAAGTTTGGCCTATATAAATTGTATTCAATGAAAACATGTGGATGGGATTTTGAATACTTTTAATTTAGAAGCCTTTACGAGAAGTTAAGTTCGAAAAAGTGAATAGGGAGTTTACGGAAAAGACTGTACATGTTTCTGGTTAGCAATTCCATCAAATATTGAATCAAGTGGTGGAAAAACTTCAAAAATTGGTTATTTGAATCTTGGGTTGCAGTGGGTTCTTCTGCTTCAGATAATTTGAATTTAGAATAATTTTATTTAATTATCTGAAAATTGGGAGGTAAGGAATTAGGATCAAATTAGAAACAATGATTTTATGCGAGAACAGACTGTGGCTGTCGATTTTTCGTCCCAAAAAATCCCTCTAGACGAATTTTGAGCATTTTTTATGTCGAAAACATTTTTTTTGTCGAAAATTTTGAAGTATGGAAATATTTAATATAAACTGGTTTTGCTACCTTCCTTATTGATAGGGACTCAACATACACTGGTATATGTAAAATTCTCCGCTGAATCGATTGGTCAAGACTAGAACGTTATATCTATCATATTAGTCGAGTTATGTGCATATTTAGTTTTGAAAAGTGAATTTTTGAAAATTTCATGACTACATTTGGAGGAGAAAAAATGAGTTAGTACAAAAACAGACTGTGGCAGTCGATTTGTCGTCCCAAAAAACCCCTCTAGACGAATTCTGGGCATTTTTTATTTAAAAATAATTTTTTTTGTCGAAAATTTTGAAGCCAGGGGTAGGTATAGAAATATTTAGTATAAACTGGTTATGCTTACTCCCTTATTGATGGGGATAACGGACTCAAAATATACTGATATATGTGAAATTTTCCACAGAATCGATTGGTCAAGACTAGAACGTTCTATCTATTATATTAGTCGAGTTATGAGCATCTTTAGTTTTGAAAAGTGGATTTTCGAAAATTTCATGACTACATTTGGAGGAGAAAAAGTGAGTTTATACAAAAACAGGCTGTGGCAGTCGATTTTTCGTCCCAAAAAAACCCTCCAGACGAATTTTGAGCATTTTTTATACCAAAAACATTTTTTTTTGTCGAAAATTTTGAAGCAAGGGGTAGGTATGGAAATATTTAGTATAAACTGGTTCTGCTAACTTCTTTATTGATAGGGATATCGAACTCAAAATACAATGGTATATGTAAAATTCTCCGCTGAATCGATTGGTCAAGACTAGAACGTTCTATCTATCATATTAGTCGAGTTATGAGCATCTTTAGTTTTTAAAAGTGGATTTTTGAAAATTTCATGACTCCATTTGGAGGAGGAAAAGTGAGTTTATACAAAAACAGACTGTGGCAGTCGATTTTTCGTCCCAAAAAAACCCTCCAGACGAATTTTGAGCAACTTCCTTAGGTATGGAAATATCTACTTCCTTATTGCTTTGAATTATGTACTGAAAATCCACTGGAATATGTAAAAATTGTCACTGAATCGTTGTCCAGTTGTGTGGGTTAATACAGTACGCGGCACCTTTTCGAGCCGCTAATGTATTGGCATTTGCGGTTTTTTCTTATCTTAATTTTTATGGCATAAGAAATCCGTTCAAAGAACAATATTTGCGGTATTTCTTTTGTAAAAATAAATGCACGTGGCTACTGGTCTCAACAATCCAACCATTGTATACTAAAATGTAAATACTGCAGAATTTTAAGTAAAACGAAATGGTGCGAAGAGGCAATGCAATTAACTTTTTATTTACTTAAATATTAGCGGCCTGCGTGACCCAATACATAATAAAATAATTGTAGCTTGAAGACCCAAAAACACGATTATACGACCGTTAAAAGATTTTAGTAATCTAAAAATAAAAATAACTAGGTACTTGAATGCAGTGGCGGATCTAGAATTTTTTTTGGGGGGGGAGCTGAACGGGGGGAAATTTTGTGAAAGGACTTTCATATAATGAAGCGACCAAAACAGTAGCTTAACGTTGTTTTATGGAGTAAAAACGTGTGTTTCATATCAAAGGTTTTCAGGATGTTTTGTTTACTAATTTTCTAATGAAATACATTAAAGTTAATAAAAGGCAGATTAAAAATGCGGAAAGAATGTTTTGGGGGGGGGCTTCAGCCCGAAAGCCCCCCCCCCCCCCGTAGATCCGCCACTGCTTGAATGGAAAAAAATTAATTTTAATGTAAAAAATTCTAATGTAGTTTTACGCGAATAAAAATTATTCATTCTTTTTTTTTTTTTAATTTCTTGGGAAATTAAACCACAATATTTTTGAATTCTTTATTCAGCTAACATAATTTTTAGGAACTTAACAATACCGTATGTTAAGGGTTTGTCAGAAAGAATTAAAAAAATTGGTAACCAATTCAATATTAGAACTAGTTTTAAATCGAATAATACATTGAGATCAATACTAACAAAAACGAAACCAAAGAATGAAGATCAATCTTCAAAAAACTGCATATATCAAATATCATGTGAATGCGACAAATTTTATTTAGGTGAAACATCTAGACCATTGAAAGTACGAATAAACGAACACAAAAAATATATCAAAGATAGGGAATTCCTTAAGTCAGCTATTTGCAAACTTGCTTGTGAAGAGGTTCATCAAATTCAATGGGATTCATCAAAAATAATATTAAAAGAACCCAATAATAAAAGACGGAAAATCAAAGAAAGTGCTTTAATACAACTAAATGCAGATAAATGTGTAGCTAGTATATCAGCCGATTGTAGTCAAATTTGGTTACCAATGTTAGAAAGAGAAATTTCCAATAATCAATTACCTGCGTTATCAGGATAGCATCATAAGTTTTTATCCAGGTTTTCTTATGATTTATAATTTGAATAGTTGTTAATCGATACACATTTCAATACACAAAATCACAAAACTGAGTATACATATTTCAAAAAACTTAAATATTCATACACAAAAAAACTATCAAGAAACGCGTTTTATTAACAACATTTCCAATATAAGCGGAACAAAACGCGCTATCCCAATAAAAACCGTTCCTGGAACGTGCACTTCACTGGATCCATTTCTAGTAGACTATCATATCGTTGGAATGTAATAAAATGAAATATTTCATTTCACATTTTGCCACAGATATGATCTACTATGAATGGACCTTAATAAAAATTTGATAACAAAATTTTGCAGTCTTAAACTTCAAAATAATTTTTGATTGTCTAGTTGTCAAATTTTTTCTGTTGTGTCAGTTAGGGATAAAAAATTAATTTCTACTCATTTTTTTTGACAACGGTAGCTGGAACGCTACCGAAACGTTGAAATAAAGAATTCAAAAATATTGTGGTTTAATTTCCCAAGAAATTAAAAAAAGAATGAATAATATACCGCAAGGAACATACAGAAGATAATAAAAAATTATAACTTATATTTGGTACAAATTGTTATTAAAGCCTATATTTCAATCTCTAAACAAAACTGATCTTGAAAATGTAATGAGAACTATCTACCGATTCCCTAAAATTTTGTTTTTGAACACCCTGTATTTCAATTTCTTACCAATCCGCTATAAACAAGAAAAAATCAATTTTAATACACGTTCAACGAAATCACATTCCACTCGAACGTTATCGTCTATTGTTAGTGACTAGATTACATCAATAACTTATTTGAATAAATGTTGTCCTAGGGCGGTCTCGCACCTAAATCTATGCGTGCATGTTACTCTGACATGCGAGAATTTTAAACGCTCTGTACAAAATAAAAGCGGAGTCGTCAAGATACAACTTAGAACCAAGAAGATATAATATTATAACGTAATTGAGGGTGCTGATAAAGAGCATCATCTGAAGATAATTGTTATTAAGTCGTATACATATACATACAGGGTGCTTCTAAATTTATGAAAAAGTTTAGGAGTGTTCGTGTGTAGTTCAGGTAGGTATTCTTTAATTAACTACCTATTGTGAGAGGAAAGAAGTGAGAATAAAATAATGGTATATTATACACCAAGGTGGTCAAGACTATTATTATTGATCGAGCACCAAAATTACCCCGGGCGGAATAAGGTGCGAGGTTTATATAAATGTCTTTACCACCATGGTGTATGTAGAATTTTTTCCAGTACTAGTCAAATTTAAAACAAAAATTGAAAATAATTCACAAACGCACCACGAGAAGCGTTTACCCGTATGCTGTCAGTTTTCGATATATTATGAACGTACACGTTATGTCATCAGTCATTTTTGGTTGAGCGCGAATTTTAAACTAATGAAATTTTTATTCAAATAATTTAATCTCGATAGGTAATTTCAAGTAGCAAATATGTTAAAGACAATCTCCTGGGTATACAAAATTATGTTGCACAAGTTTTTGTTGAACTGAATTTGACCATTATTGTCTTTCCCAACGTGGGCGATAACGCCCCCTTGTGGGCGCTGCAGGCCTAAAGGGGGGCGGTAAGAGACCCAGAAAAAAAAGGGGGCGTTGTGTAGGGCTTTGGGGTCGATTTATAATTTCATCTACCTAGCTAGGAAGACTCTTAGACACCGACTGGGCTCTCGACTCTATCTTGTGAACATCAACTAATATTAATTAAGATATAGCTCAAACTCGGTTCGATATAATAGACCGCGGGCAATCATGTTTTAACAAGTTTTTGTTAAATAATCCGATTTGTACATTCCTGTATCAATCGGCTGGTTCTATAATACTTGTTCTTGCTTGTCGAGTACGATTGGGCGTCGAATGAGATAAACGAGTTTATGCACGTTTGTCTTATTCCTGTTGGTGCGTGCTGCTTATGCAATACTATATAAACGACGTAAATTTATTTTATTTTCTTTTGCGGTTTCGCGCATAATAGATAAGCAGTGCTTGATTTCAACACTTACGTATTTCTCAAAACAAAACAATGTCGGAAGTAAAAAAGAATAGACGGCAATACTCTGCGGAATATATTAAATTCGGATTTATTGAAAATCCCACAAACCCGTCGTCGCCTTTGTGTCTTCTATGTCTAAAAACATTTTCGAACGAAACAATGAAGCCTTCAAGACTGCAAGATCATTTGAATAAAATGCATCCAGATAAGAAAGACAAGAATGTATCATATTTTCAAGACCTAGAGAAGAAGCATAATACTCAGCCAAGTGTATCAAAACTATTTTCGGCGGCTGCTAAGCAAGATGACGACGGACTTCGAGCTTCGTACAATATCTCTTTGTTAATTGCTCAAAAAGGCAAACCACACAACATCGGAGAAGAGTTAATTTTGCGAGCAATAAAGGAAGTAATAACTACTGTGCTTCATAAACCGGCCGCAGATATTATCCGAAAAATTCTATCGAGTAATAATTCTGTGCAAAGACGAATTGATGAAATGGCTGAAAACATTGAAGAATCATTGTGCAATCATCTGAGGACTAGTCAATTCTCAATTCAGCTCGATCCACTTTACCAACTAATGAAGCGTTGTTGCTATCTTACGTGATATTTATTAAATATGAGAAAATACGTGAAGAACTACTGTTTGCCAGAAATTTGGAGATAGATACAAAACGCGAAACCATATTCAATACATTGGAAAAGTTTTGTGAAGAGAAAGAGATTCCTTTGAAACATATTATATCAGTTGCTACGGATGGCGCTCCGGCTATGACAGGGCGCCATAAAGGCTTCATAGCGTACTTAAAAAATAAAATTCCAGATGTCCCTGCTATACATTGCGTTATTCATAGACAACACTTGGTTGCTAGAAACTTAAGTGAACGACTATTTCAATCACTGCAATATGTCATCAAAGCAGTCAATAAAATCCGTAGCAGCTCTTTGAATGATAGATTATTTCATCAGCTTTGTGTTACTAATGACGAAGATTTCAACCGTTTGTTGCTTCATACTGAAGTTCGTTGGCTGTCAAGAGGCAATTGTCTGATTCGATTTTACAACCTGTTTGACTCTGTGATAGAGATCCCGCAATTGTACCCTGGATTGTGGTCAATTGTTCAACGATTTTTGATAGCATTCCCATCGTCATATTTGTGTGAACGTGGATTTAGTGCTGTGGCAACGCTGCTTACTAAAAAGAGGAATCGTTTGCGTGTTACCGAACGTGGCGACTTGCGGCTGTTTTTGAGTAAATTGGAACCTGATATCAACAAACTTATTGAACAGCATCAGATTCAAACTTCTCATTAGTTTTTATACAAGAATTGATTATGTTTGTTTTATTTTCAATAAAATATACTTAATCTGTCCAAATACTATAAAGTTGCGTTTCAATAATCAGTTATAAGTACTTGCGGTTTTTAAGTATGTTTAAAAAGGGGGGCGTTAAAAAATAATTTATTCTTAAAGTGGGCAGTGGACAAAAAAAGGTTGGGAACCCCTGACCTAGGCCAATGATAACAGAAAAAATGATTAACCACTAATAGAGAAATTCAACTTCTCAGTTGGGTAGAAGAAGCAATAATGGTCAGCTTCACAGCTAGTAGTGGGAAAAATAATATTTATAGTATCACAAGCTATTCGAATACCATTCTTCAAATCATTGATATCAAGTATCAGTATGAGTTAAAAATAGTGACCCATCACCAGAAATAACATGGATAAGATTCTGGAGACCGAGGAACCCACTGTTTAGGCCCTCCCTCCTTTACCAATCCAATAAGTTGCATCTATAGTTCATTAAGAAATCATTGGGCCATATTTAATAAGCGCACTTAATATGAGTTCAAGAATGTGTGGCTCAATTTAATTTTTTAAATAAAACAATCAAATACTACTTTGCTTCATTCAGTGCCCACGTCAGTGACCAACGTAATAACTTCATTTTAAATCTCTCAACAATAGAAAAGACCCTACTCGTCCTGGCACGCAATGAAGCTACCTGACCGATACAGAAATAGAAAAAAAATTTTAACGAAATTTTAATATTACCAACGAACATTAACAAGACAAGAAGGATCACTCTAAGGTCCTTCCCTCGTTATGCCTATCTCGCTCGAATATCGGATGATACTGTGTATAGAGCACCGTAGTAAGTCTCCTACGCGCGATATGCATAAACAGGTTGTCCGTCGTAGGGATATGTAAAGAAATATACCAGTTGTCTTTTTGAGTGAGCGAATTTTCCTTTAGAAATAAAATAAACATTTATGTACTCAGTGTTTTGTGTTTGGTTCTGCAAACAGTATAATGGAAAGGTGACATACGTGGAAAAATTTATAAACAATACTATGCACTTTATAAATGGCTATTACCTTAATCAGGATTGCATTGAAATTTTTTTTGTTCTGGTAAGAAATTGTTGCGGAAACTTGAGAAATCCAACCCCAATTCAATTTTGTAGGGCATTCAAGACATTATTTTCTCTAAAATATTTTAATGAGGTTGAAGGTGCCAATTGTATTGAAGATATTATTACAGTTTTGCTCAATGTAACTCCTGATATGCTAGAAGAATATAAAAATATCGATGTACCTATATTGACAAATAATAGCTCTTTAACAGTTTTCACATGCGACTATAGAAATCTCCCAAGTACGGATGGCAATGCTATAGTTAACATTTCTGGCTATGCTTGCTGCAACACTCTTGTAGTGCTTGCACAAAGTATAATGATGAAGAAAGCGGCGGTATTTTTAGAGTATAAAGAATATTCGACTTCTAAAAACTATGGAGGTCTGAATGTACCTCCTACTAATATTGTAGAATATGTTGAACAACTAGAAATAATCTTTGTTGATAATTTTAATAAAATTAGTTGTTACGAGAACGTTGGAGCGACCCTTAGAAAATGATATAAAAATTTACTATTTACACATCCTTGTAAAGAGTTTCCTCATAAATATTTTCTAAACCATTAGGCTGCGGATTTATTTTACAATTAAATTTGCGAACCGGGATATAAAAAATAGATATTCTTCGAAACAATCAATGAAACCTAACATAAAATTAAATATCTTAAAACATCTTTGAAAACCGGCAGGTAGGAATATTATTTCACAACATTTACTTAAATACAATTTTTTTAATTGAGTTGTTAACGGGCTATTCAATATGAAAGACTTTCAAAATTCATAGATTTTAACTCATTTGGTTAAACGCCTTTGGTTTTGGATGGTTCGTGTATCGATTCTCTCAATTTTCGAGTCGCGATAATTATTCTTCCCAGTACCCGTATTTTTACTGTTAGGTAAGTTGGTACTCTTTGATGGCCTCGGATTTGAAACAACCTGTAATGACCTGTATGCATTTTATATTAGAATACCTATTTAAGTTGGCATTGGTACTACATTATTACTTTTTGATGTAACTTTCATTTTTCCCTTCCTTTTTGCTAGGTACCAGTTATTTTTATAATTATGTTTAGATTCACCAATTAAATATCCTGTCGATATTCCCTTTTTTATTTTAATTCCCACTAAGCGGAATAGGTTACAATAACAATTATTGCTAGATGTTTTTAAATCACCCTGGTAAGTGAACGTTTATTCGTTTTAATCGCCAGCGGTTTGCATCAACCTCGTATAAGCACGAGCACGTACACGGAATTTGTCGAAATCGTCGGCGCGCTTGTGTGAGCTGGACATGAAAGTTCCGACTGAGAGTGACCCATCTTGTCTTGTTAATGTTCGTTGATATTACTTAGATGGTTCATCCTGTATTGGTTTTGGGATTTATTTATCAGTCTGCCGCATTTTTGACTAAACTAGTAGTATTGTAAATTTTTGCTATTTAAAAATTTGCTCAAGTTACCTATTGTTATGAACACTTAGTAGGTGATCTTGATAAGAGGAGGAGGTTTTGTGCACATCGAAATTTTTCAATTGAACGGGGATGCATTCCAGTTAGCAGAAGTCAACTCTAGGAGGTCATTGAACTTTTTAGTGGTTGGGAACTCGAGGCGGGATTTTGGACGATGCCGCATTATGTAACGAACGCTAAAAATGGGTCAATCTCCTTTTCTGCTCTCTTTTTTGCACATCCGTATCAGCCATAATATTTTATTGGCTCCAGTTGAATTGCAAGCTTCGATTATCGATAAAAATATGTGCTGATAATTAACTGGTCACAGGACATATTTAAGAATGATGAAATTTTCATGATGATGAAATAAATGCATTTATTCAAACAGTGTTTATTATGTGAAAACAATTATTTTTCAATCACCATAAACTGATATCTAGTTACCTTTTATAGTTGTAAAATTGATTTTTGATACACCGAACATGGTTTTATAGTTATGTTCAAGTTTTTTTTTACAAAGAATACCCGCTAACATTTTATGACACACCATAAAATCTTCCTCTATTGATAAGGGGGTTTATTGCCGCGATACAACAAAACTGCCTGATAGAAATTTATGTACAAGTTCGTCTAGCAGGTGGTTTTTTTTATCTTAATTTGATGATACACAACATTCTAACCTTGAACTTTAACGAAAAGGTTGTTTGGATTCATATACCGAGACTACTTGAATATTAAACACAAACGGGAACATCCAGGTTCATTGATAAAATTTTCAACGACAGGCTGAGGCTATTTCGCGACAAGCTTAAACCACAATATAGGAACGAACCAGTAGTATAACTCTCAAAAATTTCATTCCTAAATTGCCAGAGCTTTGGATGACCTTGAACGGATCGCTTTACGATTCATTTTACCATGGGCGTAGGTGGCATAAGTTTTAAAATGACTTGAACGTGTTAAATGTTTTTTCTTAAATATTGTAGAACAGTACACTGATGAGTGAATAAAACAATAATCTTTTACAAAATATTTATTGGTTTTTCCATATTACAATTTTCATTTTGTTATGATTTTTAAAATTTTTATTGACAAATTTTAATGTGTAATATAGTCGTACCCTGAAGAAAAGTTTTATTAAATATTTTATTGGAAAATCAACATAAGGATGTACAAACTCTGTTGTTTGACTAACATTTATGAGTGATTCAACAATATTATCTTCCGTAGCAACTTTCTCAAAATTCATTTGGAATAATGTTTCTAATAATGGGATGTATTGTACAAAATTTTCATGCGGCATATTCAAGTTTCCAAAAGTATCCTTATTCGTATTTTCATAAGCTCTAAGGTAACAGTATAAAGACGAATCGTCTAAATTCTGATACGCTTATGAATACGTCTCATATACGCTGCATGTATGAATTTCCGAACATTTTTTAATGAAATAACCACAAAAGTAGCGAACAAAATTCTTTTCCAATAAATTATTTGTCTGAAAGTCTTTGGGAATTGCAGTATTTGATGAAAGAAATATTGTTGGAATAGCCTTTTTTAAAAGAAGTTTCCTTTTATGAGGTTGCATAATCATGACTGGTTCAAAATGAGCACCACATAAACGATGACTACTATTGTATAGAGATTATAGTTTTGGCATCAAGTCAGGCCTATCGCATGCTTCGAGCCAAACTTTAGATTTGAAACAAAAACAACAAATTAAATCAATGCATTAAACTAAGGCTCATAAATGTAATATGAAGATCGCATAATAAAGTATTATACTAACAGTTTCTCACCTTTCTGAATCCTTTGGAAAACGGTGAAATTTTCCATCACAATTATAATATTTATTGTTACATCCACGAACTACACATACACTATGCGTTTACTTCTCTTTAATGGTATCCTTTGCAAAAAAATGCCTATGAACTATAAAAATAATCCGAAAACCCATAAAAATATAAGCTGTAACAGAGGTTGTCTCTGGCAGTGATAAATAATTTTATTCGCAAATTCAACGCTGGCCTGGCACTTTTGTTTGATCGCAGCACAGCACTGGCCGCCGGAGCGCCGGATGAGGTTTCTCATCCGAACGACGTTGAAGGTCACAGAGAGCTCGGCAGTGTAACGTCACAAGATAACGTCATACTGGTTCGTTTCTATACTGTGCTTAAACTATCTGTATATTGGGGACTGCCCATACGATTTCTATGAATAGGCCAAGCAATAGGTAAACAATTTTTAACAAAAGTAGTAGAAAACGGATAATGCCATCAAATACCTAAAAAACATTGCGTAGTATCATTTTGATATGTTTTAGATACGCAAATGTTGTTCAGTCATTTGTTATAAACATTTAAAACCAAAAAACTTCATTTTTTTTTTCATATAGCGTAAAACGTACTGAAGCAATCTGGATGGTATGTAGAAATAAATTGTAGATAATTAAAATAAGAACAAACTGAGAGGTCGAGCAAGTCAATCGGATAATTAGGAACAGAGAAAATCAGTAAAAACCGGAAAATTAGTCATTTTTTTCAAAATTCATATCTTCGTAATTTTTCAATTGCAAGATCTGAAACTTGGTACAAAAGAAGTTCTTCGTATGCCCTTTATTTGCGCGGGGAGCAGACCTCAAGCGACAGTTAGTCTAATCGCAATTGCAATTTTAATTTTTTCATACGATAATTTTGAAAAAGTCCGGTAGCGTTGTCGATTGTCCGATTTTGAATTCAAAACTGAAAAAAGAAGGTTTTTTTTCGTTTAAAATGTTTATAACAAATTACTGAGCAACTTTTGCGTGTCCAAATGTGGCATCATCCTGTTGGGCCTAAAAAATTTGCATATAGGGAGAACAAGTGATAGCGGAGTTATTGAAAATATTTTGACATATACGTCACTTCCGGTTATACAACTTTGTTATTTTAAATGTAACTCCCTGCCCTGTATATTATTAACTTGAGAAAGAGCCTGCATAAATACCTACATAAATATGTCATTAATAATTCTATAGAGTTTAATTTAACTGGGCTAAAAATGTCGACGTACATAAAAGTTTCCTACATATCATTTTTCAAAACTCGTCAGCAATTAACTGTGAAGAGGTGTCATCTTTAAAAATTCGAGCGAAAATCTGTATGAAAAGACGATGAATTCCTGTATTCAAAACATTGCAAGTAATCTTTTGTGTAAACGATAAGGCTGGCGTCAGTTGAAAACAGTGGCGTAGAGAGGCGAAAAATAATTTGTGTTCACGTTGGAAATAAAAGCTTTGGATATTTTTAGGTCTATAGTGAAGAAAAAAGGGTCAACCTTGGAATGAGAAATGAGAAGCTGAATTTTTGTATAGGCAAATTACCCATAACATGTGGAGGCTCAGGATGTGGAGTTTACTCGAGAGCACTAAGCCTAAGGTTTAAGTGGGGAATGGGAAACCATACCAGCGTGGTTCAAACAGAACTGGCTGGTATCTCAATTGCCACAAAAGAACTAACCAGAAAAGGAATTTCTGGCAAAAACATAACAATCTGCCCTATTAGCCTTGAACAGACAACGTGTTATATCGAGGCTAGTACTAGAGTGCCACCCAGATTCAGCTAACGCCTCGGCAGATAACAATATTATCCTGAGGTGGGTCAAAGGGCACGAAAGGAGTTAAGGTAATCGCATTTTGATTCTTTAGCCAGGAAAGCGGCTGGTCTAAAAATTTTAGGACCCAGTGACACCTACGGCCTAACGACTTCGACAATTGCGGAACTAGCTAAACGTTACACCCATGCTCAATTCCTGAAGAGATGGGATGGAATCAAATGATGCAGTCTAGTCAGGATCACTGTGGGCGACCCTGGGAAGCTAGCGCCGAAGAAATATTTGGCGATGAACAGTAGGATTTCTGACTGGCCACTGTCAACTAAAGAAACACCTCCATACTATGGGGCTAGTAGACACACCTCTATGCAGGATGTGTGAACAGGGAGATGAAACTGTCAGGCATGTCTTATGCGAGTGTCCGGAGATATCGTCAATAGGAGAGTGTGTTCGGTGAGTCTTTTCCTATACCTGCCGATATAAAGGAGATGTCTCCTAGTGACCTGTCCACCTTCGTGGGAAGGACAGGATGGACGATGACCTAGGAGGACAACTCCTCGGGAGGATGTACAATGGGTAACATGTGACCTAAGAGCTGTGAGCCTACACTCACCCTCCCTTATCTACATATTTGGGCACCAAACCATGTCGGAATAAAAGGCAATGAAAGTTTTGAGGGCAGATGACATAAAAGGGCAATATAAATCTCTATTGAAAAGAATGTGCCATCAAGAATGGAATCGAGTGAACAACAGCCTAAAGTCAATAAAACCCTCTGGTGAGCCTTGGCGACCTCCAGAAACACTGCTCAGGGCTGACAGAGTGAAGATTCATAGATTAAGATTCGGGCACGCGTTTCTCCTAGGAGGACAAGACCCTCCTATATGTCTTCATTGTGGTGAATTAACCACAGTGTCACATATTATTTATGTGAGTGTCCAGGATATGGAAATATGTGGCAGATTTTTAACATATCTGATATTCTCGCAGACAATTTCACGAACGCCAACAAAATTCAAAATTTATTGAAATACTTCAAATCAACCAACCTCTTCAATAAAATATGAGTATTGTAATCGAAAACGATGAGCCTTTGCTCAAATTCTGGTGCTAATGATCACAGAAATCGATGCACCTAAATTGAAAAAAAAAATATTCTAACGCTTTATTTATAAGTTTTGAAAAATATCTTTCAAAGTGTAATTCAATATCCGTCGGGGCCTATAGCCCGGGAAGTAGTTGTTGCTTCTTAGTTGAACGGTCAGTGTCTTTGAAAAATATTTTTCAAAATTCATAAAGCGTTAGAATAATTATTATTCTGCGATATCCATTATCTGAACTATTTGTGCAGTGTATTATTTAGCTTTTAATTAGTTAGTAAAAGATTGCATTCAATAATTAAATTAATTAACATCGGAAACTTCATGCTTCGGCGTTGTTCATTAAAATTTGCCAAAATCGAATCTATATGACGTAGCAGAATAAGGTAATTAAAATTTTAATGGAAACGTTATGTAACGCTTCATTGCATCATAACGGTGTTAATAATTGATGTAATTGAAGATTAACTATGTGAATTGTTTGAAATATTTTTTTTATTTATTATTAATCTATCATTTAATGTTTTCCATCATCTGAAAGTTCACGAATATAAATTTGATTGAGTCCTCTGATTTAACTGCAAGTTCTGTGAAAGTCGAGGTGGAAGTTTTTGCTGTGAATTTGGTTCATTTTCAAGTTTTGTTGGTGAAATTTCACATAATTTCCAGTTTAAACCAAAAATTTTGTTAAATTTCTATTTCAAATCGAAAATTTGGATGAAATTTCAGCAACCACGGTAACTTTCGTTATACTTAGAGTTTTTACTGTAAATTTGTTGAATTTCCAATATAAAATTTGGGTAAATTTCAGGTTATTATGAGAAATTTAGTTAATTTTTCCCATTTTACACAGAACATTTTGCTAAATATTAAATTGTAATACCCCTAGTAATGAAATTTAAAAATATTTTTTGTGAATAAGTAAACTTGTCAATTTGACTATCATAAAAAATGTCGGTTTTAAGATTTGGAAACAAAAATAATAACTGTTTGCGCGATCGATCTTTTTTGTTTATTTACAGCATCGGTTGTCAGGTCAGTAGGTTGTGTTTACTGGTTTCTAAGTCTAACACGTCGGTAAGTGATTTACTTACCGATCAGACGTCGGTAAGTGAATTACTTACCGACGTCTTAGCAATACATACATTTAAGTGGTCCTAAATAATATATTACTTCATTCATTACACGAAAGGAACAAAAATAAATAGGAAGATTTATATTTTTTTAATGAGCAGAACCGAACAGAAAAATATAAAAAGTGATAAATAGCATGAAAACAATTTCACCAAAATGCAAATTATATTTTAAACTGATCGAGAAGTATAAATGTCACTTTTGACATTTCGTTCATTTCGAAGGAATTTAGATTATTTTCTCTGAAATTTATTTTAATACCATCGCGCAAAAAATGGTATAAGCATCTCGAACGTTAAGGGTAATACCGGTCTCCGGCAAAATTGCTGTCATCCGGTAAACAGCCCTTACCATTCTTAATACTTAATATACTATAATCTACCAGTTAATAGAGGATAATACTCCTCAAAGTACATAAATAATAAAAAATATATTTGGAAACTCATTTTGGATTTTTGTGAATTTAGAAATTTTGATTCAAATGGAAAACGAACTGAGGCGGAGCTGGCTGGTATCGATATTAAAAGATTAGACAGTATATATGAGAAAAAAGGATGGATGTGAATTTAAAGAATATACTGTTAAAACGGCTTGGAATGTTACGAGCAAATACATTTACTTTTAATAATTGTTCATTTTCTACTTGGGGTCATTAGAATGTGACTTTGTGTGACAAGGGGCAGGGGGGATCAAAAACTTTGTGACGTTACACTTTAAAATTTAAAGTACTAAAACGCACAATTTATAAGTGAATAAGAAAATCCAAAAATTTTGGATCTTGATCTATATCTATACTTTGGTTCTCTCGCTATGAGATTATTTAGAATTTATGGAAGATTATTCAATAAAAATATGTAAAAAATGAAATTACCTGTTTTCTTTTGATTATTTTTAAATACATGCATAAAATTGAAATTTGTGTGACGTCACATTAGGGGGGAGGGTTTCTAAAAATGTGACAACCTGTGACAAGGTCGGGGGGACGGATTAAAAAGTACTAAAATTTGTGTGACGTAATTTATGGATGGCCCCATTGTGTAATTAATAAGTAATAATTTTTTAAATATTTCTAAAATTAATTTGCATAAAAAATTATCTTACCGAATATACCTCGAACATTGATACATTTTAATAATTTTGTCATATCTTTCCTCAAGCATTTTGATTTGAGGTAACATTGAGGTAACACGCTTTCGAAATCTATGACAAAACTATTGCAAATGGTCCATTTTTTTGGGTAGGTATATTATAGCTGAAAATAAAAACGTCAAACCTTAAATAAGCTAAAATGACAAAACATTTCCTATAAATTAAATTTCTGTTAATTTGACATTTACGTCCTCGTCATTTGCTGATAAGGTCGAGTTGTGTTTAGTGAAGAATTTAATATTAATGATTGTTCGACTGCAATTACACAATTAGCTGAAATTTTAGAAGACTGGGCTTTTAATATGAAAAAGATATATGGAGAAGATTATGAAGAAGGTGTTCCTAAGGTTATGTGGAACTCTACTGCGAAGCAACTTCAAGAATTTTACCTTCATAAACCCGTGGTCAAAAACTTACATTAAATACCGAGTGGGGTCCAAATGTACAAACATTTTTTTGGCTTATTATTATTTTTTTAATGTTATAATTAGGGAATATTGAAAATAAAACACATTCTGCTTATAAAAAAATATATTTTTACATAAAAAAGTTGTCAGCATTGATAAATGCATTGTAAGCGCACTTTGAAAAAATATTATGAAATGATTAGAAATATTAAAAACAAAAATAATTATGAAAAAAGAAAAAGCATTTTAGTGACATTTTAAATAATGATTTAATTATCACACTTGTTACAAACTGATTATTTTGCAGCTGGACCCCAAGCAACAAAACTCTTTAATTAGTTACAATGAAAAGCAATTTATTCAAAATTTTGTGTACCAATTTAGATATATATTTAAGAAACAGAGCTCGAAGGAAATTGAAAAAAAAACTATTTTAGAAAATATACCCAAAAATTCATGTCTGGGGTACAGCTGTACCCCGCTCGGGTTCATGAAGGTTTAAAATATTAGTTTCAAAATAAAATACCTTTAGTAATTCATTTCTATTACTCAAATTTTCGAAACATTTTTATTTCTGTTTCAGTAATTTTATAGAATTCATTTTAAAATAGTATTATTATCATCTCAAATATACTATTATATTATTACGTAATAAGTGGGACATGAACATTATTAACGCACGCCGAGGCCGTAGGCCGAGTCGTGTAATCACATAAGTGCGTTAATAACTCCTATCACACGTGTTACGTACAAAATTTTATCTACAACTGTTAATTAGTATTATTAACAGTACCTATATTATGAAATTTTTTTAAAAATCCAATGCAACGAATTTTTAATAATATTGACTTCAAACGTAAGGTACTGTGGATCATATTTTGTGACCATAGCAACAAAGACAAACAAGGATGTGGAAATAAAATGAATTAGTTATGTCATCAAATTTTCAAAGTTGAATGAACAAAAATCTATAAAAATGAGTTCAAGCGAAGACAGTCTCCTTATGGAAATTGAAAATGCAGCTTTCTGTGTTATTTTAAATATTTAATTCTGGTATTAATATGTTTCTAGATTCTTATTATCGCACTAGTGCGGTAATATACGTCATTATAACACTGAAAATAGTGTCAAATCGTACCCGTTACATGACAGTTTTAGATAAAAGATATAAAAATCAAGTCAATATGTCAAACGTCGACAAAAAATTTTCCACCTATTAAATTCAGGCAACCTAGTCACAACGAAAAATTTATTGTTATCATGGTAACAACAGAATAAAGAAATTTGATTGGTCTTTTGTGGAAGACGCAAATTTTCTCGTATACTAGTTTTAACGTCAAATATGGTTAAACCTTCAGCTTTTCTGGCAAGTTCACAAAAACTTTTCCAAATTGTCTAAAAATCCCACACAACCTTCGCATAAATTCGGTACATTGTTTTTCTATTAATTCAATTCTCCGAACGTCTACAAGATCTTTTGTCCGTTTTTTATTGCCGCCAAGATGGAAACCTACGTTTTACGGTCTGATGCTTACAATGAAAATATTATACATGAGTAAAAACATTTAATTAAAAATAAAAAAACCTTCACACTATGGAAGCGATTGCGACTTAAAACTCGTTAAAACTATAAAATATTATATATGATATCGAGATTGAATTACTATACAGGATGTTTATAATTTCTTCAACAACACTAACAAGATGTATCAAAACTTGTTAAACGTTTAAATAGAAAATATACACATGAAGGTTTTAAAAATAAAAACTTTTGCACCGATAGTGCCCTATCCTCTAAGATCACTGTGTGATCGGGGGTGTCTTTGACGAGTAGGGGCATCTTGAAGCAACAACATATGAGGAGGAGCTGCTTTGAGCAACTAACTTTGGTCTCGAGATAAAGCAAATGGTTGACGTACCTTAATACCGCAGGAATAAGGGGTGGCTTTGGCGGATAGGGGATTTTTAAAATTATTTTTAAATTAAGATAGGTCTTTCTTATAACAAAATTTCCTCAGCTCACCCCTTCTCCGAGATATCACCCTTAAAAGGTGGTGACTAAGATTGGGTTTTTATTTTTTTTCCAAAATTTCAGTAAAGCTTGTAATTTTCATGCACTCACAAAATACTAACCACGGGTATTTTTTCAATATTCCTGTTACATTATACGGGGGTGAAATTAGCAACCCTTACTTTATTTCATACCAAAACTTTTGTTCGAGATGAAGTTTTATGAAATAAAATTTAACTTGAAATCCTTGTTTTATTGAAAAATAATTTTTATTCTAAATTTTTTTCCCAAAATCAATAGATGCAGAGAAAAAAAATAAACACCATAATTTTTAATTTCTTAAATAAAAACAGTGGAAAATAATAAAGATATGGAATGTAATACGAGTTTGACATGTAGGGGTTGTTTTTGGGATTTTTCGATAAAGCTACTTCAAGGCAACAAATTAGCAACAGAATATGCCATTACACTTATCGCTACCTCTCTCCATTACCGAGTTATTGTACTTGGCCCCCGTAGGTTAATATTAAGGAGCAACAAATTCAATTCTTGGGTAACAAAATATGAGCCGGGTCCGGAACGTGCCCTCCAAAAAGAACCCCGCAACTTAATATACACGTAACTCCAAATTACTTCAAGAAAAAAAATGTAATTGTAATTATTGATTAGTTTTCAACTAGGAATTACCAAGCACTGCCATAAAGTCACTACTAGAATGTCAAACTGCGCGATATAAACTCAGAGTACACCATCTAACAAGAGACGAAAGCTTTGTCGGCTCCTTTGAAGTCGAACTAACACGATATTGAGCGGAAATACGTCGAGGCATTGACACATAAACTACTTGATATACTGAGAAAAGTAACACTACACTAAGAAAAATAGTAGTGTTGATGAACATCCCTCCCAATTAGGTCTATAGAATATTTTTTTTAACTACTAACATAAGAACACCTTATTATTCATCTCATGTGTGTAATGAGAAGTAGCTCTTTTTCATTTTAAAATAAATACACGGTGAACTGAGGGGAATGTACGGAAGTGACGGCTTGACATTGACAGATGAACTAATTAATTCACGCATGTGCACACAAATTTGCGATCACGAAAACTACTTTCTTTCGCCTCTTGTTAGATGGTGCACTCTGTGATATAAACTCCATATGTCACTTGTCAAAGTCAGTGTTATAACTTTTGATAATAACACCGGTCAACACGATTTTTGGGTCTGACTGCTACATGTTAGATTTTGGTTTCTCCTACGACAAAAATAGGAAAAAAAATTTTTCGATTAAAGTTTGCTTTTGTAGAAACTAGAGCGATTTTTCAATTTTTCGGCAAAAATTACTGATTTTTATATTTTTTCCACACTTCCACTGTAAATTATGATTAGAAAACATTTTTTCGGATACAAGAGTCTTTTTTATTGAGGATGTGTGATAAACAATAATATATAGATGTAAAATAACAAGAAACCCAAGTAACACAATAAGCATCGAAGTAGATTTAAAATCGACTTTTGTGTCACTCTTGAAGCTAATTTAGGAATTTAGGCAATTTAAACCGTCCACTGAAGCTTCTACTTGTAGCATTCATTACGTAATCGCTGCCTAAAGGGAGCGCTCGGTTTGGCCTTGAAGTAGATTTGAAAGCTTATTAGCAATTCAACCTGTAGGCCTAAATAGCCATAAATTGGCATCAAAAGAGCATTTTATTAGATTTAATTGCCAACATTGGCTGTCAGAGTGATATAAAGAAGTAGTCGTTCAGTCCAGGTATGGCTTTCAACGCTTTGAATGATCATGCGCAGTTAAACATTTCTCGTGAGAATGTAATGTTTTGTGTTTTGTTTTGGATAAATATTAGATTGATATTGGAAATTTATGCCAACAGTTATGTACGTGTTCACAAAAACAAACATCGTCAACTGTGATGGCAGATCTTTCCTTCAATATATATTATGACAATTATTATTGTTTTTGAAACTGGAAAAAATCATTGTGAACCATTAGAAATCTATGCAAACCTTACTTTTCTGTAAAATGTGAATGAAAGACTTCCTGAAAACAGAGGGGCCAGTGATAACTGTAAGCAAAATATACTTTATAAATTAAATTATTCCATTATGAATTACGGTTTTGTCATATTCAATTTTGATACCTATTAATGAATTATATACATCCAATTGAAATTGAAGTTTTTTATAGTATTTTCAGTTGGATTGATTGATAATATTATATGTGAGGGATTAAATTGATTTATCTTCCCCAGATTTTCTGAAATTTGTATCCCAGTTTGAAAACAAATAATGTTCTGAACCAGATTATTTGCATATTCTATATAAAAAAATAGTATCATATACCTATCAATATATAAATATAAAAACTATGGCAACATTGCTCATTATCGTGAGCAAACGGTTCGGCCATGTCTTTATTGTATTTAATAAGCATTTTTCTATGCCAATACCAAGCTTTATGGAATTAAAAGCTAGATAGCTGTTTGCATTAATTTGGAAAGTTTTCAGAATTATAAAGTTAAAAAAAAAAGAAGATTATTGTGAGGTTATGTTTTGAGTAATAGATTTTTTTATAGGTCATATTTTATAATTATTTCGAAATAAAAAATGAACACCTTTAAAATTGAGACCTTAGAAAGTGGAGAGAAAATGTTGTGTGTTGCTCCTGAGGCATGGGATGGGAACAACAGCAACAACAAATTTTCCACCAGGACGTAGTGGTATTAGCCTATTAAGAAAGAGTCCCACGACAAGGCCAATAGAGAGACGTGGTCCAAGAACCAGGAAGGTGATCTTCTGTGTCTATAGTTATTTCGTTGTAACTTTTAGATGCGTTACTTCTTTTATGTACACGCCTGTAGTACGCACCTATTCGTCCAAATTTCCGTAGTTTTGTAATTTTCCATTAATTTTCATTCCAATCTTTTTCTCCATGTCTATAATGATTTCTGGAAAATCATGAAACCTTTCAACTGAATTGAGATTCACAATCACATTAACGTTAGCAATACTGTGGTTTTTTTTTGAATAAATTCCATTCAAAGTCCAAATTGATTCCAATACGAAACTTTATAGTATTGCTTATAAATGACACTTAAAGCCATTTTATGACCACACAGAATTCCAATTTGGCTATTCTTTTTTTGACATTTTTTAAAGTCATTATCTCTATTTTTTGGCTACTTTTCATGACTTACTAGCAATCATTGCTATATTTAGTCTTAAACAAGATAAGACGTCTTTTAAGGAAGGCTGAAATTATTCTATAAAATTATGTTTAGAATATGCTAAAGTTCATCATTTTTTCTGAATTATTTGCTTCGATCTAGCATTATTTGCTTGGTAAATGAAATGTGTTACTTGGGAATTAATGTCTAAAAGTGAATATCCTTCGTATTAAATTAAATTGAGTTATACTTATCGTGGTAAATCAGTTCAAAGCAAACTTTACGAGCTACATATGAATATGACATGTAAGTGTTTTTCAATGTCAAGAATCATAATTTAAGCATAAGAACAGAAACCCAAGAAAAAATATTTTTTTGTTGACCGGTGTAATAATAACAATTTATTTTAAAAGAAGTTACTTTTTGTACATCCTGTATGAACCGGCTAGTATATGTACGGATAGAGTTCACGCTTGACCTGGTAAACGTTCATTTTTTACAAGAATTGCGCAATAAGTACATATATATTTCTCGGTCCTATTAATATAACTGGTTACAAGTTATTTTATTTAAAACATCCAACAGCTATATTTGCACTGAAATTTGTAGGTTATCGAGCGGTTTTCATATCAGTTAAAAAATTTCCATTTGTTAAACAATGGGAGAAGGTTTTGTTTCATTTTGTTCGCTAATGTGACTTGATGAGATATGATAGTACCGTTTATTCATGTGTAGTACTATTAATAGTATTAATACGAGGGTAGTTTGATTGTTTCTATTTCTATGTAGTAATATATTTTATTTATTGTAGAATTGAACTTATTTCGTTTAAAATGATTTGAAAGATGGTATTTAGGGAGATGCAAGATTTTTCACTAGCTTTGTTTGGTTTGAATTAACTGTAAAGATATGTGATATATAACTAAGAAACGGTAGGAACTGCATAAAGTATATGTGATGATATATTAACACACCCTCAATACAATTTACAGTCTATATTGGAAATTTAAGGAAATTTACAGTCTATATTGGAAATTTAAGGAAATTTACAGTTTAAATGAGGAATTTTTAAAAAGTATTTGGAAATTTTTGAAAAATTATAGCCTAAATTAAGAACTCCAGAAAATTTACTGAACGATTCAACAAAATTTTGAGATTAAACTGGAAATTTCAAGATAATTAACTATCGAAATTAAATATTTTGGGAGAATTTACAGTTTAAATTAGGAATTTTAGGAAATGTAAAGATTAAATGAGAAATTTTGAAAAAATATTTCAAAATTTTTGAGAAATTATAGTCTAAATTAAGAATTCCAGAAAATTTACTGAGCAGTCAGCAAAATTTAAAAAAATATTTGAAAATTTTTGGAAAATTATAGCCTAAATTAAAAATTCCAGAAAATTTACTGAAATATTTATAAAATTTTGACATTAAACTGGAAATCTCAAGAAAATTAACAATTGAAATTAAATATTTTAGGAGAATTTACAGTTTAAATTAAGAATTTTAGAAAATTTAGTTTAAATGAGGAATTTAAAAAAAATATTTCAAAATTTTTGAGAAATTATAGCCTAAATTAAGAATTCTAGAAAATTTACTGAGCAAGTTTGCAAAATTTTGAGATTAAACTGGAAATTTCAAGAAAATTAACGATTAGAATTAGTTATTTTAGGAGAATTGACAGTTTAAATTAGGAATTTTACAGCTTAAATGAGGAATATTGAAAAAATATTTGGAAATTTTAGGAAAATTATGGCCCAAATTAAGAATATAAGAAAATTTACTGAACGATTCAACAAAATTTTGAGATTAAACTGGAAATTTCAAGAAAATTAACTATTCAATATTTTAGGAGAATTCACAGTTTAAATTAGGAATTTCAGGAAATTTATATATATATATATATATATATATAATCTTAAGGAAATTTACAGTTTAAATGAGAAATTTAAAAAAAAAATAGTTGGAAATTTTTGAAAATATCTAGCCTAAATTAACAATTTTAGAAAATTTATTGGAGGATTCAACAACATTTTGAGATTAAACTGGAAATTTCAAAAAAAATTAACAATTGAAATAAGATAATTTAGAAGAATTTAGTTCAAATCTGAAATTTTTTGGGAAATTCACAGTTCAAATGAGAAATTTTGAGAAAATATTTGGAAATTGTTGAAAAAGTATAGCCCAAATTGATAATTTCATTAATTTACTAAACGATTCAACAAAATTTTGAGATTATACTGAACATTCCAAGAAAATTAACAATTGAAATTAGATATTTTAGGAGAATTAACAGTTTATTTTAGGAATTTAAGGAAATTTACAGTTTAAATGAGGAATTTTAGAAAAATTATAGCCTAAATTATGAATTCCAGAAAATTAAAATTGAATATTTTAGAATTTACAGTTTAAATCAGGAATTTCGAGAAATTTTACAGTTTTAATTGAAAAATTCACAAAATTTATGAAATTGACGGTTTAAATATGAATTTTTTGAAAAATGTTCATTTTATATTTGGATTTTCACTAAATTTGAAGTTTCAATTAAAAAGTTATATTCAGGTTTTATAAAGAATTTAAGCAATAATAACATTTTGCATTAGAAATTTACAGTTTTAACGGATAATTTCACTAAATTCAACAAAATTTAAAATCTAAATTGAAAATTTTTATAAATCTCAACAATTTACCCTCGTAATTCCACATATTTCACTGCTTTTTGTGGTAATTTGATAAAAATTTTGAGAAAAAATTAGTAATACAAAAATTTCATTTTTTATAAAAAAGAGATTTAAAACAAATTAAATTGTCAGTCATTCTATGGAACAAAACAGAGCATTTTTAATCAAGAAAAGTTTATATAATCACTTTTTCTTTAAGCTTTTCATATTTTTGACAACAAAAATCCATAAAATTAGTTCCTGACGACATGTGAATCCGATTAAAGCCAACGGAATTTTTCTCTTGCCAACTTTTATTATAAATACTTTTTAGTCCTGTACAAATATCAATTCATCAAATACAGCCCACGTCTTTCTAAAGAAAAAAAAATGGCGATTTTATAGAAAAAACATTTTTTTTTCATGAAATGTCTTTTTCCCACTAAAACGCTTGTCCGCTTCTCGTGTTTCGGACAAATGCGGTCCAGTGCGGAATAGTATCAATAAATCTGAAAAAGGCTTAAACATAATTTATTGCAATGACCTAAATAAGCTTCCGATATAAAAACGTAACCGGTCCTGGTTAAACAACCATTAAGGTCCTCCTATTTTTTCTTATTAGCAAATCGTGTCATCACGACACGAATATTGTTCAATTAAGTACAAGATATAGACCGTACCAAAACAGAAAAAAAAAGATTTTGCAGTTTTTTACTTAAAAATATATATAATCAAAATATCTATCTAGTAATGATGTTATAATTTCTATCACAAACAACTCGTTATTAATAAATCTCATTAAATGCACTCGTGAAAAAAAAATCTACACGCACACGTTTTTATGCTCTAAATAATCAACAATTGCCACTTGTTTTAGTTCAGGAGCTAGCAAAATTTTGTATAATATTAATAGTTATATATTTCTTATACAAGAAATACTAAATACCAAAAGTAAATATAGTATTTCATATAAAATGTTTTCCTCACACCCTTCGTTAACGAGTTATAGGGATCTAAAGTTGAGAATTTAGTTGACAAATGTAAATTTTGTTGAGTCGTCTGATGTAACTGCAAGTTCTGTGGAAGTTCCAACTTTGAATTTGGTTAATTTCCAAATTTAAACCAAAAGTTTCGTTAAATTTCTATTTCAAATCGTAGATTTGGTTGAAATTTCAGTAATCACGCCAAGTTTCGTTATATTTCGAGTTTTTACTTAAAATTTTTTTAATTTCCGAATTTTTTCTTCAAATTTTGATAAATTTCAAGTAATTATAGGAAATTTAGTTAATTTTTCCCATTTTTCACAGTAAATTCTGCTAAATATTAAATTGGAATACACTTAAATCAAAAACATGAGTGAAACCGATAAAAAAAATTACCGGCAATTAATTTTATTAGAACAAAAATTCCCAATCTACGAATTTTTTTTTAAAATGTTCATTTTAAGTTTGGAATTTCACTGAATTTAAAGTTTTGATTGAATATTTCAAAAAATATTCAGGCTTAACTAAGAATGAAAAGAATTTAATGAGAAATAAAAATGGTTTTTAATAAATTATTTTTAAATGGCTTCTTGTAAGTTGTAAAATTTAAACTTATACGTACAGGATTATTCATTATAAATAACCCACCCCCTATCATCGTTATTATTACTTTTAGAAAAAAAAGTCTCATATAAAAGTTGTTTGGTTACAGCTAAATTTTCTTAATATTTCATCAAAAGTTCAGTAGCGTGCAAATTTAAGGGGATACGAAAAATAATAGTTCTTTTTTAAATGGGACACCCTGTATATTTTCACATTTTTGGAATGGTATTTTTCTTCTGATTTCAAAAATATTTACCCCTACCTTGTACCGTTTTTGAGTTATGAAATGTTGTAAATCTTAGTTTTAGTAATTACTGTGAAAATTTTTTGATAATTCCAAAAACCAATCAAATTTCCTCATTTTATATCATATGAACAATCTCAGCCAATCATGTCAACATTACACTGAAAACAGACCATGGGCAATTTTCACACGTTGCTATGGATACATATTGATTTATTTCGATTTTGAAGTTTCGAATATTTAATATTTCGAAATGTCACGATTTGGATGTAATACTGAAACAAAAAATTTTCTATCCGAATAACCCTCGGACATTAATAAATGCTCAAAAATTTTATGACAACTTTCTCAAGCTTGTTGCTTGTAGGCAACAGACCTCCGCCTACGGCGTCGGTCTGTTTCCAAGCAACAAGCTTTCGAAATCTGTCATAAAATTTTTTCGAACAATAATTATCAATGTCCTTGGGTTATTACTACTGAATATGAAAATAGTTATTTATGTAACTAGTGTGTAAAGTAGCCTTTTTTTTGACGAATGTGAATATTGTCGCATGAGCCGCAGGCGAATGCGACAATCACATGAGTCTTTACACACGAATTGCATACAATATTTTTTCTACTAGCGAATATTTAATTAAAATACAAAAGTTTAATAGTAATTTTCTTTACGCACTAGTGCGTAAAGAAACATACTTTACGCACTAGTGCGTAAAGTAAGTAAATTTTTCTTTAGAAGTCTTTTTATAATAATCTAAAATAACATCATAGTTTTCTAAAAATATTCAATTCCTAAATATAAAATACAATTGCTTACTCTAGGTATAGTTGGAAGATCTCAATTTAAATTTTAAATGTCAGATTCAATTCACAAAGAAATGTCAGTCACTCACCGCCAACTTATACCTATTTACCGTATTATTTCCAGTACTCAATAATTATTTAACAATTATTATTAGGTTACTTTACCGAATTCTATAGGTTTCTATCTCCAATTTATGAAAAAAACTTAGATTTAATATCCGTTTATTATACCTATATTTTTCATAACTCAAAAATGGTACAAGGTAGGGGTAACATATTATATATTTTTGAAATCAGGAAAAAAGACCATTCCAAAAATGTGAAAATATACAGGGTGTCCCATTTAAAAAAGAACTATTATTTTTTGTATCCCCTTAACTTTGCACGCTACTGAACTTTTGATAGGATATTAAGAAAATTCAGCTGTAACCCAACAACTTTCATATGAG
This sequence comes from Galerucella tenella, assembly GCA_910591685.1. Taxonomy (NCBI): domain Eukaryota; kingdom Metazoa; phylum Arthropoda; class Insecta; order Coleoptera; family Chrysomelidae; genus Galerucella; species Galerucella tenella. The sequence continues at coordinate 29,631 of CAJUYH010001673.1, forward strand.
ACTTTTTTTCTAAAAGTAATAATAACGATGATAGGGGTGGGTAATTTATAATGAATAACCCTGTACATCATATTTGCACACTTTTTGGAGACTTAAATTATTAATAAATCAGTATATATTAATAAAAATAAACTTTGGCATTGTTTATGTATGAAAACTTTTTTAAATTTTTAATCCCATTTTTTGCTTATACATATCAATAAATGCAAAAAGGACCTATTTTGGTCCTTGATCAATAATAATTATATTCTACACCGCCTGTGTATAATACTCCCTCACATCTCCCAAGTATTTGGTACGAAGGAAGAAAAGATGTAAGAAAACATAACATACAAAATTTATACTGACAAATCCACCAGCTCCTTTACTATAAATCAACAGCTTAGTTATTGAAACATATCACAAACAACTAGTTTATTTCGAACGATAAGAACATACATTTAATAAGGATAATGAGATATTTACGATACTAGTAAATTATATGTGACCGACTTTTCAAGATTGTTATTTTTTTTCTTCTATCATTTACTCTCAGTTATATAATTATTATTTAGTAAATTAACGTTGAATTGGAAAGAAAAACCTGATAAAAGTAATGGAGCGTTCACCATTCTGATTAAATGTTGCGTAGTATTGTATTATAGTTGAATATTTTACAGCTGTCTTGTTACAATTTTGCAATTTTGGTATAATTTTTGTTTATTGTCGGGAATAATTCGATACGTTGGTGATTTAATAACATTTACAAACAAAAACAGTGAGAAAATCAATAAAATTTTGCTGTTTTGTTATACAGTGTTTCAGACATCTATATTGTTGAAAAATAATAAACTTTACAAAAAATGTTGTAAATTCTATAGGCATAATAGAAACTTGATCAAACTTTCACTGAGTACTCTAGGGATCAATAGAAAAATTCAATATTTACGGCTGCAGGATCCGTCACAATCTACACTGTTAAA
>CAJUYH010001674.1:0-17968 GCA_910591685.1 Galerucella tenella
GTACATTCCCATCAGTTCACCGTGTATTATTTTAAAATTATGTTGAAAATCAGCTACTTCTCATTACACACATGAGATGAATAATAAGGTGTGGTGTTAGTGGTTAAAAAAAATATTCTTTAGACCTAATTGGGAGGGATGTTCATCAACACTACTATTTTTCTTAGTGTAGTGTCACTTTTCTCAGTGTATCAGGTAGTTTATGTGTCAATGCCTCGACGTATTTCCGCTCAATATCGTCTTAGTCCGACTTCAAAGGAACCGACAAAGCTTTCGTCTCTTGTTAGATGGTGTACTCTGTGGTCTATCTACATACTTGTCATCTGTCGCTGTTCTCACTGTTGATTGGAGTACTCATAAACTTGTACCATGACGACTTCTCAGATTAGGCAATACTTCATACAGTCTCTAAGTGATGTTAGTTTTAGTTGTGACTATTTACAGGCCACCATACATACACTGTAGGTGGATTTCTACTGTAGCACTATGTATGGACGATACTGGCTCTTAAATTTATGGTAGACAGGAGAAAGTGTTGTCTAAATCCTCTTCGGTAACGCTATGAACCACTAAGATTTGTTTTGCTTACAATTAAATTGTCTCTTATTGTTCCTAGCTACTAGCTTATTGGAAAATCCTAAATCTTTGTGAAATTTTCAATTAACTTATCCCTTAAAGATCGTTTTATGTCAAACACGCTTTGAGAATTATTTATTTTATAATTGGATCTGTACATTTAAAATTATATGGGTCGGTATTTCACAGGGTATGTAAAAGTACTTATTAAAATGACAAGCATTTAAAAAATAATTTGTTGCTTTTTCTTAGGAGTATTATTTGTATCAAAATAATTGAAATTTACTACTTACCGATTAGTATAATTGAATAGTTGTTGAATAAATGTTGTTTTTCCGAAAAGTATTGTTTCTTTTTTTCGACCCTACAAACTAAAAGTGAAGCGCAAGAGTGTGTTCCGTGTTTTAGTGGTTGAATGTGAACACATGGTGAAGTACAAAAGATGTCCACAAGCAGCAAACAACAGGACGATAAAGAAGACACCGAAGTCAACTTAGATAGATAGTTACATTCGAGAAGAGCCACAATAGACTCTTGCGAGTCGCAGTGACCCACTGCCAGTGGGGGCCTTATAGACCCACTCACCATTAACCTAACCTATTTTCGAGAAACCTACGGCGACCATATATGAGTCGGTATGTTCAGTGGTGATTTTACACTAGGGGCAGTCGGGGATAGTGCCCAGGGCGGAAAAATTTGGAATGATGAATTTGAGTAAAATTTCAGTGATTAGATGGAGCGGCATTTTCTTCAGTGCCCTGGGGTGGCAATAAGTTTAAATCCGGCTATGGGTGTGTTGTATAGTGGTAAAGATCTCCTAGGAAGGACTCGAAGACAACAGACACCTGAACGAAGTGAGGAAGAACACTACACCAAGAGAAGAAGGGACGATCGTCTCTCGACGATTGACAAACAACCAAAAGGAAGGAGTCTATACCGGTAAAATTAACCAGATCCACTCTAAATATGTCGAAAGAAAACCTTCTACATCTTGGGGAAGAACTACAGGAACTACGAAGAGTGAATGGACTGCCACAAAGCTACAATTTGCAGGGATTCCACTAATGACAGATGACATGCCGAGTTAATATAATGTACGGAAAACTACCGTTCCAACGAGTTCCCAAAATCTAAAGACAAATCAGCTAACTATCAAAGAGAACACTCGGCAAACTACAAAGAATATCCACAAGCCACAATAAAAGGGCGTCAAGGATGACACCGATGTAACACCAAAAGTGCACTATCTGCACTGACAGTAGACAAGCCCTATTAGCCTTGAACAGACAACGTGTTATATCGGGGCTAGTACTAGAGTGTCACCAAGATTTAGCTAACGCCTCGGCAGATAACAATATTATCCTGCGGTGGGTTAAAGGGCACGACAGGAGTAAAGGTAATCGCATTGCCGATTATTTAGCCAGAGAAGCGGCTGTACTAAAAATTTTAGGACCCAGTGACACCTACGGCTGTGGAACTGGCGAAACGTTACACCCATGCTCAATCCCTTGAGAGATGGGATGGAATTGAAGAATGCAGTCTTGCCAGAATCACCCTGAGCGACCCTGGGAAGCTGGCGCCGAAGAAATATTTGGCGATGACCAGGAAAAACCTACGTTTAACAATAGGATTTCTGACTGGCCACTGTCAACTAAGGAAACACCTCCATACTATGGGGCTAGAGGACATACCTCTATGAAGGATGTGTGAACAGGAAGATGAAACTTTCAGGCATGTCTTATGCGAGTGTCCGGAGTTATCGTCAATAAGAGAGTGTGTGTTCGGTGAGTCTTGGCCTACACCTGCCGATATGAAGGAGATTTCTCCTAGTGACCTGCTCACCTTCCTGGGAAGGACGTCCTTCTGAGGATGTACAATGGGTCACATGTGGTCTAAGTGCTGTGAGCTCTTACACTCACCCTCCCTACTCTACAGATACAGCACACCAAAAGAAACGTCGCAGGAGTCAGCCATGACCAAGAAGACTACGTAGACCGCATCTACCTGGTGACAATGCTGTTAGCTCAGCTGATGACCGAAAGTTACAATGTAGGTCTCGCATAAGAGGTTTTTCTGTCTTTGTCTACAGCATGCGTCCTATAAAGGTGCGTACAGACATGTAACAGAACATCGCAACTCCGACGCGTAACAAGTCTGGACGGCACTGCGTAACATCGTAACAACCGTTCCATCGGCTGTCGGTTTTTTGACGCCGCATCAAAGAAATGATACGCCCTGATGTTGCACCACTTGCTATCATGTTTGAACATGTCTGCGGTACACAGTCGTGATTTAGTTTCCATTTGTTTATTCAGTTGAAGACGTCAATATGGAATGGACGGAAGAATATACAATTAATTTAATAAATAGTTACCGTACTAAAGAAATTTTATGGGATCCAAAAAATCCCAAATATTACAATAAAATAAAGAAGCATGATGCTTGGGAAGAACTTGCTGTAGAGTTTCAGACAACAGCAGATGAGTGCAAAAAAATATGAATGGTCTTCTGTCAGCACTTAGGCGAGAGAAAGCCAAAATTAAAAAGAGCCATGGTACGGGTCAACCGGACAACCTCCATTGAACACAAGGAAAAGATAACTGTTCTGTCGTAAGGACGGAACGGCAGTATGTTGCGATTAAAAGATACACGACGATGTATTGATACACTATATTTATTGATACGCCGTATCTTCGATGCGTAACAAACAATTGTTACGCGACGGAGTTAAGATGCGATGTTCTGTTACATGTCTGTACGCACCTTTAGAGAAACTAAACTCAGCTTGAACCTCTGACTTTTTATCTCCCTCTTACATGCTGGATTGTTGTATAGTAAAATGCAGTTTTATCATGCGGGTCATACGATTCAACAAAGACATACTCACCGTTTCTGTTTTCTTTTATTGCGTTTAATCATAACTTCCAAATAAAATCCGTAAGATGAATAAGATAGACTTAGGCAATTTTGACGGGAGAAAAAAGGATAATATGTATTTAGTTTTCAGCGATTCTAAAAAGTCTTTCACCAGCGAAGTTTTTATTTAAATGTCAGTTTTTTGACTTTGGACAATTCAAATGGATAAATATGAATAATAAGAAGCAATTTTCCGGTATTTTGCATCCTCAAGGAAAAAAAAATGGTACTTAATCCGATAGTTTATGTCGAGAATAAATGAAAAAGTGGAAATTTGTCATCCCAGTGTGCAGGAAACATCAACCCTTATTATTTTCTCCGGGTATATTTGTAATCTCACATTTTGGTAACCTCTGTGTCTTCTGCTTTAATACATAATATATATGGTTAGTGACCTTTGAACCCGCATGACAAGAGTCTAGTTTCTGTTTTGAAAAATCATTTCCTGTAAAATGTAAAAAAATTAATAATAAAAAACAATATAAAGGATGGTTAACTCCAGGAATAAAACAGTCTTCAAAAAATAAAAGATTCTTATTGCAAATCAAAAAATTTACAAGAAATGATGCTTTATTGCGATATGTTAAAAAATATTGTCAGGTATTAACTACAACGATAAAAATAGCAAAAAACATCTACTTTCAAAATTTGATAATGTCATCGAACAACAAGTCGAAGACAACTTGGGAACTAGTTTCACATTTTGAAAAAAAAGACCATAGTACTATGGAAAATTTATGTCTAAAAATAGACGATATTTTTATAACGAACCCTAACGAAATTGCTGAAAAATTTAACCTCCACTTTCAACAAATTTACAACAAAACAATTCCCCTGGGCCAAAGCAAAAATAGTAGCTATAACTACCTGCAGCAAATGGAAATAAATAATGCGAGCTCCCTTTTTTTAAATCCTTTGACAGAAAGTGATATTTCAGAAAGCATTTTGGCCCGGAAACCAAAAAAATCTTCAGGATTAGATAATATCCCAATTACATTAATAAAAGAAAATGTTGATATTTTAAAAGGACCTAAGGACCTTTAACCTATTTGTTTAACCTGTCGCTCGTCAATGGAATTTTTCCTAATGCTTTTAAGAAATCAGTACCTTTACACAAAAAGGGTGATAAGTTTGATCCGGGCAATTATCGTGGTGTTTCCTTATTATCATCTATTTCAAAATTATTAGATTGGTGTGTAAACAAGCAATTAATTTCTTATTTAAATAAATACAAAATACTCACTCAATGTCAATTTGGCTTTAGAGAGGATCTTAGTACCACTGATGCAACATTTGCTCTAATTGAGAAGTTACATGGAATCTTAGAACTTAAACAATATCCGTTAGGTATATTTTGTGACTTGTCAAAAGCCTTTGACTGCGTTGACCATAAATTGTTATTAGAAAAGTTGTATTATTATGGTATTCGAGGTGCACCACATGATTGGTTCGAGTCCTACTTATCGAACTGTAAAATGTGCGTACGAATTAATCATACCGTCAATAACAGGTGCGATCAATACTACTCGAGTTGCGTCGATGTTCAATGCGGAGTTCCTCAAGGGTCTATCTTGGGACCAACATTATTTCTTATATATATCAATGATTTGGTTGTAAATTTTCCCAATGCTTATTTTTCTCTTTTTGCCGATGATACCAGTATAATTGTCAGTAGTAATACCCCTAGGGTCTTGATAATACCGAGATAATTTTGTCATAGAGAATGCTGAAAGCGTGTTGCTTGATAATAGCCCAAGGCCGCAGGCCGAGGGCTATTATCTTTGAGCAACACGCTTGAAGGATTCTATACGACAAAATTTTGAGTATTTATCAAGACCCGAGGAGTATTCGATAAGATAATTTTTTACTTTGTAGATATCAAAAAATTGATTGTCAATCTGACGCTTAATACTTTTCAATACAAACTTTATTAGTTTTAATCAAAAATTATTCATTTCTATTTAAAACTACAGTTGTGAAAAGTACAGTTGGTAAATTGATTGAATCGTTAGATGCAGTACCAAATCTTTCCGACATTTTTAATCCAGTTGTCAGTTTGACGTTCAATTAATTTTTAATAAAACATAAACACCAAACTGAAAACACCACATGTAGGGTATTATCGCTGTAATACAGCGGTGATTGGATGAAATTTTACACATGACTTGAAATTAAGTAATTTGATTGGTTACTATATCCAGTAAAAAATTATCAGCGGAATAAACAAAGATTCTCTATTACTTTCTTCTACTAACGTCATGCAAGGCTTATCGGATTGGTTTCTCGCTAACAGACTAGCATCGAACATCGGCAAAACTCAAAATATATCCTTTAACCTATATCGAGACTCTGACGAAGTTGCTATAAATATAGGTCAACAAACTATCACCTCTTCTCTCAACATAAAATTCTTAGGCATACACATCGATAACAAGCTTGACTGGAACTTTCATATAAATCAACTGAATAAATCTCTTAGCAAATATGTATTTGCATTGCGAGCAATAATAGTTATTTATGATATGAGTGTTAAAAGTGAGGTTTTATTTTGTGAGTGAAAACGTTTGTGAAATGAGCGGAGCGAATTGAACAATTTCACGAACAAAATAAAATCACTTTTAACACAAATACCATACAATGTTTTTTGTACAACTTCCCTATTTTGATAATGAAACGAGCGAATTTGCAATGACAATAAATTCAAAATGCATTTTAGTATTCAAATAATCAAAAGATTGTTGTGAATGGCAGACGTTGCAAACGTTATGATTACTAACAAATGAGAAAAGACGCTGTCATTTGAATTTCAGTGTTAAAAATACTTTTAACACTAGTGTTAAAAGTATTTTTAACACGCTGTTATGTAAACAATCGTTTTTAACATTGTTTGCTATCATTAAAAGTGTCACTTTTAATGACAGTTGTACAAAAAACAACATACTAACATATTTGTAGCAAAAACGGTCTATTTTGCTCAATTTCATAGTATAATGCAATATGGTATTGAATTTTGGGGGACTGCTGTATCCGCAGGCTCCGTATTCATGGTTCAAAAAAGAGCAATTAGAGCACTTTTCGACTTGAAATCTAGAACTTCTTGTAGACCATTCTTTAAAGAAAATAGAATAATGAACATGACAAACACTTATATTTACAAAACTTCTTTATTAATTCACAAGCATCAAAATGAACTTCTTACCCCAAATGACAGACATAAATATCCCACTCGAAAACAAGACATAATACCTCCAAACTATAAATATAGTCGCACTCGAAATGGCCCTTTATATTCAGGTATTAAAGTATATACCTAACGATTTACCTTCAGATTTGAAAAATCTTACAAACAAAAAATTTAAAAGAAAAATTAAACAACTACTACATCAGTATGTTTTTTATAATATCTCAGAATTTTTTCTGACAAATTTCAACTAAAACTTTTTTTTTCTCTTTTTTTTGTTGTTTCCAACGCTTAGGCTAAAATCACTGTGTATTTTATTGAATTTTTACATGCTTTGTACTTTATATTGTGATTTTGTGGAATAAATATATCTATCTATCTAAAGAGCGCTTTTGACTATATCACTTTAGTAGTACGCTATAAGGTTGTCTTTAGTCAAGGCATGTCTGCTAAAGCGTAGAGACGTTACAAAACACACACAACTGAAGATAAAGAATAAGATTGGAGTTGTTGCAAAGCGAAAATGAAGAGTTAGTTTACGAATTTGTGATTGCAATGATAACAAATAAAACAAGTAATATCAAATAAAATATTTATTGCTACAGTTTAAAATATATTATTGTAAAACAAAACAAAAATTACACGCAGAAACGAAACTTATGGTAACAAATATAAAAAAAAAATAACATAAAATACTCTGATACATTATTTAATACAATTGTAATATGTATAATACTAAAGCAGGAAGATTGAACATGAACAATAAATAAAATAAATTTATATAAATAGAAATTTGATACATATTTTTAGCTTGTAGCTTTATAATACTTAAGAGGACTAGTTGGGATTTTTTTTGAAAAAAAAAATAAAGGAAATTTAAACAAAATAATGATATTAAAGAAGCAGTACAAGTAAAAATCTGTACGGAGCTTTGTTTTCGATATTTTAAATATCGAGCCAAAAGTCACATACCTAACCTCACTTTTTCGCTATTTAATTTAATCAAGGTCAAATTGTTTTTTTGTGAAAATCTCAATTTATAAGCATTTAATGATAGTGTGCATTAATTATGAAAGTTATAGATAGTGTTCAATGCAGGTTCTACCAGTACGCACTCTTCGCGCTGTATCTCAAAAACAATTGATCGTATGGAAAAATGTTTATAATAAAATTTGTAAATAATCTTATGCTCTACAACTTTTATAATGGATGCAAATATCATTTATTGCTTAGTAATGGAGATATTCACGAAAAACTCCCAAGTTGATTGGGCTAAACATTTATAAGAGCTGATTTAAATGCTTTGGGAAAACCAATAGATACAAAAAAATGGTTTCTTGAAGCATTTTCTCTGCGCGTAAGTGATCAACACTTTATTTAGAAAAAAAACTGAAAGAAACGTCAAAAATTTAAAAAAAAGCGTGTTTTACTTTACAATAAATATAAAATATTGTACGTTCAACAAATTTAAAAATAAAATCACATTAAACTTTAGACTTTCACCACATGTAGATTTTTTCGTTTTTACAAAATATAAGCAGAAAAAATCTGATTTTTTTTACTCTCATCACAATAAAAGTATCATGCTAACAAATTTAGAACCGAAATTAAAAAAATTGAAATGAAAATAAAAATCTGGTTACTGTTTCATATACGGATATTCGATATCCGTTAGAGGAACAAACGTTTCTTTAATCGACTGAGGATTACCCCATCGTAAAACATAGTGCGGACCTCCGGCTTTATCATTCGTACCTAAAACAAAATGAAATAATCACTGCCAAGTTCATAATTAACATATTCACTGCCAGCACCGCCCCAGGGGCGTTCGGTCGATTTCGATAAAAACGCCGAGAACTGCCGGAGAGGCGTTCTTGTATATGAAGTTTTTATGTATATTTGTTTTTAATAATATTGATTCTTATTAAACCATGTTTATTTTTTATTTTTTCAATGTATTTACAACAAAAATCATTTAATAACCAATAAACAAACAAAAATATGACGTTGACCGCCTGAGAGGCGTTGGTAATTGTAAATAGACAGCCAGGCAGCAGTTGCAGCTTTTAACAGCCGCAAGGTAACATCCAGACTGGTAGAAGAATGCCAGAAAGAACTAAATGAACAAGCAGACCACATTGAAGTAAGATTAGTGTGGGTTCCGGGACATAACGGTATTTCTGGAAACGAACAAGCTGATGAACTCGCGAGAAGAGAGGTTCAGCAACAGCATATGTTGGACCAGAACCAGCTCTTGGGACCACAAAGAAGGTAGTCCGAGGGCAAATACAAAAATGGGCACAAAGCCAACATAGACTCCAGTGGAGGAACACTCGAAAGCAGGTAAAACTACTGAATATCAGAAGGAATGAGCTAAGAATAATTACAGGTTATTTAACGGGTCATACCCTAGTGAAAAATCACCTGCATAAAATAGGGTTATATAACGGGGACCTCAGCTTAAGACTTTGTGGCATGGAGACCGTAACCCATATCTTATCTGACTGTGAAGCACTGGACTCGAGGAGGAGACAAACAATCTTCGGAGAAGCCAATGTGCCACCTGAAGTACTCGTATATGGCACACATCCAATGGACCTATATCGTCTACTCGAAGGTGCGGGGAAAAACGGATGGGTGGAGTAAATGTGGGAGTAGAGTACAATGAGTCAATAGGCTGCAGTGCTCCCGGCATCAGAACGGCTCCCAAACACACACAAAAAAACATAAGGAAGAAAGCATGGGGGAATTCTTTGAGGACTGCCGATGGAAGTGAAAGTTAGAATTGTGTCAAGCTGTTAGATTATTATTCGCGTATTATTTTCTATTCATAGATAAATCTACAATATAATAGTTGCCTCTCCATACCAAAACAAATAAAATAAACTGTAATATAGATGATTGACAATGAACTACGTTGAATGTGAATCTATTAATGTGAAACTATTGATGTGAATGCCCACTTGTATACTTCATTAGCATATACACATCTGCCCTAGGTTAACTATCCTTTTACGTGACATCTTATTGTCACGTTCATGACCTTACATGTCTATTTACTATTCAACAATAAGCCAATAGGTTGCAGTGCAGAAAGGCTTCCAAACCATACTAAAATAAGAATTATAAATAGTTGGCACACGGTCAATCGTCACTATGCTCGTCTCGATTTGATGCGAGCCGAACGATTTACCCTTCCCTGAACTGGAAAAAAACAATTTGTTACAAATTAATGAAATTATTACCGGATAATCTGGAACCACCGAACGGTTGTTGACCGACCACACTTCCGGTTGATTTGTCATTTACGTAGAAATTTCCGGCTGTCATTTTCAATTCTTCTACGGCACTTTTAAGGAATTTCCTGAAAACAAAATAAACGTCAATGTCAACCTACAACCGAACTGTCACTGGCATGTCACTAAATCCCTGTGAAGTACTGGATTATGTTAATTTTTACTTACTCGTCTTGAGCGAAAACGGCTCCGGTAAGAGCGAACGACGTCGAAGACCCAACCATATCGAGTGTATCTTTCAATTTGTTATCTTTATATACATAAATTGTGAGGACAGGTCCGAATATTTCTTCCACCATTAATTTATCCTTTGGATTCTTAGTTTCTATAATCGTCGGTTCAATGAAGTATCCCACGCTAAAAAGTTTTTAAATCAGTTATATAAAACTAGCGACCCGCTCCGGCTACGCACACTTTTATACCCACCGTGAATTTTAAAAGAAAAACCTGAATGGTATAGATTAAACTATTTTCTTTCAATAACTTACGATCCATGAAAGATATAAAAAATATTTATTAAGATAAATTGTAGTCAATAAAAAGCTCTACAAAAAGTATCTAGTGAAATTTTTTCATAAAGTTGCTTGAAGCGTTGAAAAATTGGAAAAAATGTCAAAATTTATTGCTAATCCAACTTTAACCTTGGATAACTATGAAAAGAGTGAAAATTTCGAAAAATTATAAGAGCCCTTTTTTGTAGAGCGTCCGATTTTCTACAAGAAAACATATTTCGCAGTATTGCTCCCTAAGTGAACTAAACAATTCCAAAGAAAAGACAATTTATTTTCGTCAAGTCCAACAACATTTTCAGTATATTTAAAGTCAAAACAGTCTAATAAATAATAATAATTAATTAAAATTACCTGTCGTCACATTTGCCACCTCCTAAAACTTCTAAATTAGAAGAACCCTTAGCATGGTCGATATAACCTTTAATTCTTTTAAAAGCTTTATCGTCTATAACTGCAGATAAGAAGCTGCTAGCATCAGTTGGGTCTCCAATTTTCAGCTGACTACGTTTCGCTATAAGTCCTTCTTTAATCTATAAAAAGAACATAATTGAAAAGTGCAAACTGCATCCCATTAAAGTTTACTAACTTTTGGCCAAAGAGATTCAGGAACATACATCCTGGAACAGGCACTGCATTTCTGTCCACAATATTCGAAAGCACTTCGAATAGTTCCATTGACAACAGTCTGTATATCGGCAGTGGGATGTACAAAATGATAATTTTTACCTCCGCATTCACCTATCAGTCTTGGAAAGTTTTTGTAAATATTTATATTTTCCCCAACTTGTTTCCACAATCTTGTAAATGTTCTAAAAGGTTATTAAAAATTGTACTCAAAATAAAAAAATAGGAGTACATTTTTTAATTGAATGTGGCCACCACTTCTTGAAGTCGTCGGCGCCATAAATTGATACCCCCATTTATTGCACCTGGTTCAAAATTGTTCCAAACAAACTGCATTCTTTCTTTGAGCTGCTCGATTGTTTCAAATTGTTGTCCGTCATACAAATTTTGTTCGAAAATTCCCCAGATTGAATAATCAAGAGGATTTAATTCTGGGCTGTTAGGTGTCCAAATTCATACTACACATAGATTCAAAAGTTTTGCATCACCTTCTTCGGATGCGAAGGAATTTTTTTGCGCTAACAATTTTTTGTTGGCTTGTTTATCAATGTTTACCATTTCAATATGTTCCATATTTTTTGCAATATATATACAGATGTTTACAGTTTTTTTTTGTAAGATAACATTTTTAGTGCGATCATTTTAACATTCAAGGCATTTGATTTTTACGGTTTTAAGTGCAAACATGAATCGTCAAGTCATAAGTGAGATTGACCGTGCAAGAATAGTGGCTTTAGTTGAAGAAGGTCATTCTCAAAGGTTCGTGGCATACAGAGTTGGAGTTTGGCAAAGTGATGTGTCTCGTGTATGGAACCGGTATCTCCAGACCAATTCTCTTCATGATAGACCTATAAGCGGTAGAAGGCGTGTTACTAATCAGCGGCAGAACCGCTATATCCACTTAACTATCCGAAGAAACCCGACCATGGCAATACCAGCACTCCAAAGAGATATGAGACATGCGTTGGGAGTTCAAGTATCGATCTCGACATTACGAAGACGAATACTTGCGACAGGTTTGAGGTGTCGCCGACCAATAAGAGTGCCCAGACTACAACCTGAGCACAGAGTTCGCCGACTACAGTGGGCTCAAAAACACGTGGCCTTGCCTGAAGAATTTTGGAATTCGGTGTTTTTTCCGACGAGACAAGGATTTGTTTGGTACAAGATAGCCATCGAATACGTGTGTGGCGGGATCCAACGAGAGTTGCTCAGCTTGCCCATGCTCGCCCCGTGCCGCCCTTCAAAGGAGGAAATGCTATGTTTTGGGCTGGTATCATCTTAAATGATCGCACAGAATTAATTCATGTGGAGGGAACGATGACTGTTGATAGGTATCTCAAAGAGAATCTACATCCTCACGTGAGACTATGGCGCGCAGCTGTTGGCAATTCCTTCGTTTTTATGGACGATAACGACCGACCTCATCGGACCAGAGCTGTAAACGAGTATCTTGAAAATGAAGGGATCAATCGTTTGAACTGGCCTGCCCTATCTCCTGACATGAATCCCATAGAACATGCTTGGGACATGTTTGCCAGAGCAGTGGCAGCACGCAAAGGTCCACCCAGGAGTGTACAAGAGCTTTTTTATGCGGCCCAAGAAGAATGGTGAAATATTCCTCAACAGAATATCAATAATTTGGTAAACAGCATGGGCAGGCTACTTCAAGCTTGCATAAATTCTAGAAGTGGAAATACTCTTTATTAAAAGTTCTCATGCAGGTTCTCACTTAACCTTGTTAACATGTTAGGTTATTAGCCCTGCAAAAAGAAAATAAATCGCCCAAAAAACAAAAAAATAATTTCTAATTAAAAAATGTACTCCTTTATTTCGGCCCACAGTGTATAATCAAAGTACATCGGTTTTCTTGTCAATTTTTGTAGGTTAGGTTGAACCATAGATGAAGGTTGAACCACAGAATAAATAATTTTGAACCACAGAATAAATAATTTTGGACCACAGAATAACCTACTACTGTGAGTGGTTAAACTGTAGATCTGTGAGAATTAACCTTAAAAACACTTCAAATATTACTTACGGTACACTGCCTGTGAAATTAATACCTGCCAAATTTGGAGAAGCAGTAATTGTGTCCCCAAACACGGGACCGTCAGCTGGTACAAAGTTTACCACACCTGGTGGTACTCCAGCTTCTCTACATATTTTAAAAATTAACCAATTCGAAAGTAAAGCAGTGTCACTAGGTTTCCATAAGACTGCATTCCCCTACGAGTTAATCATACTACATGTTTTAAAATAGCTGAGTTCGGAATGGTAAAATAAAAAGTGTCAACACTTTTGGCACTATTGACACTTGGTCAGAGAAAATATAGTGCACACCATTATTGCGTTCGGTAATACTATGAATGGTGTAAACATGGTGGGACACCGTTCACTTGGTACAAAATGGTGATGTATTAAGTGTTACACACTGATCTACTCTGCACTACACTATCACCGCACCAAAAATCCATTCCCAACTCACCTAATGTTATTGTTAATACTCACCATGAGTGCTGGCGTGTATGACAAATTTCCTCCTATGGCAGTGAAATTGAATGGGGATACTGCAGCTATGAATCCATCGATACCTCTATACCTCATGGAATTTTTAGTAACCATAGGATTTTCAGATATTGGTTGATATTTAATGGCTTCTTTTAAAAAATAAGCGTTAAGTCTATAAGTATAAATTAATAAAAAGTGTAGGAATGTTTATTTACTATGTTATCATTGCTTTTACCTAAAAAAGTCAATGAGTTCCGCGGCTGAGTCGATTTCTGCCTGGATGATGGTTTTGGCTTGACCCAACATTGTTGCAGCATTTAATTTAGCCCTGTATTCGTTGGCCATTAAATCTGCTGCTTTGTCCCAAATTTTTAACCTGAAATTTGGAATATTAGCTAAGGAGATGAGATAATTTTTATTTATAGAAAAATGGAACATACCTTTCTGGTATTGGTACTGTATCCCATTTTTTTTGCGCATTACATGCAGTGTCAATTGCTTTTTGCAGAAGATTTTTGTCGGCATAGTAAAATTTTGCCAGTTTCTTTTTATGATCATGAGGCATTACCTTGAAAAAAATTTACAGAAAGGTTGATGAACTAATAGTCTTTAGCATGTTGTATCCAGAAATCACCGACAAAAACGTTACGAGGGCGGAGGAAAAAATAAATAGTTATTGAAAAAATTCCCAACTTTATTTTTACTCCTGTATACGAAATTCATACTTCAAGAAATATTGATACTTTTGTTATTATTAATTGGAAAAAAATACGAAGTATGTGCTATCGTTGTATTACACATAAAACGACACGCAATTTTCAATGAAATATACAGGGGGTGCCATTTGAAAATAAAAAGTGAGGGGTAGCTACCACAGGGCTTTCAAATGTAAAACATTTTTTTCATAAGTCATTCATTCATTCATTCATATGCCATTCAATGCAGATTTTTTATTTATTAATTATCTTGTCAAATAACTTGGGACACCCGGTATACATATATCGATGTCTGATAAAGAAAATTTGCAAAAATGTTAACTTTAGCATGCCATATCCAAAATAAAGTTTGTATAAAAACAATTCGTATACCCCCGGTATAATTAAAAATATATTGTAATGATACAAGGATATTTCTGAAGAGCTTGCCAAGAAATTTTGTATCTTCAGAGTATAGAGTATAATAAACTGTGAAATTAAAAAATATATTTACAGTTAAAAATTTATAATAAATAGAATGAAGAATTCAAGTGACTATATCTTACCTGATATCTGACATTTTTGGTTTTAATTTCTTCGTCTCCAATAACAATAGGTACATCTTCAGTTTGTGCTGAAGTTTCTTTCAAAGCTTTTTCTAATTCAGTTCTTTCTTTTGATCCTTTTAGATATTGTAGAATAGGTTCATTTGCTACTGTGAAATCATTTACTTTCAATTCGGGCACCACAGAAGCCACACATCTTACCCCAATTCTAGAATTATTAAATAAAAGAAATATCAGAGAATTACTATGTTATGAGAAACATTTTTAGTGCAAATGTGGTACAGAACACCTGAAAAAATTGTGAAAATATTAAATTTTAAGTACTGGGTGGACCAATATCAAACATCAGACACTATCTTGGTAAAAGTTGATAGGAGAAGTTTCTAGCTTGACCGCTAGAGGGCGTATTCGTATCAGATTTGGTAATAATTATTTCTAAAAATAATAGAAGAAGTTTTGAATTGAATGCTGCTGAAGGTGTTCAAATTAAAACTATATCTGTAATAGTTGATACTTTACAAAGGACAATAAAATTATGCATATTCTGTATACATTTAGATCAATTTATTGTATCACTTATTTGGACGTCTATATTTATTTTAATCTATTTATTTTTAAATGGAAACGTTACTGAAAACATCTCTGAAGTCCAGCCTTAGGAAAAATTTATAATTGTAGTTGCCAAATAATAATATGTAATAGGTATTTTCCTATCTATCTATTATCAAATATCAAATATTTATTTGTAATTACTATATAATTTATGTAATTATAGATTCAGTAAAATTTATAAAATAAAATTTAAAAAAATCAGACTTTGCTAGTTAAAATTTAAACAGATGTTTACTTACCAAGTGCATTGAAAATGAATGCATATAGGATAAAAATATCATTCTAGAAATATATTTTCATACCAAATCCATTTCATTGAACTCCAACTTTATATTTATGTTGTGCATTTTTTAAAAATAGACTTCAATATGGATAAATTATCACTAAAATGAACTGAATCCTCCAATTGGGAACTTTCTCGCAAATATTTATTGACCTCACCCTATATACCAAAAACAGCTGTTCTGATTTTGTTATTAGCATGGCAATTGAATAATAAAACAATAAACTAAATTTTATTTATATGCACTAGTTAAGGTCGCTTTGAGAACGATTTAAAACATTTTAAATCGTATGAATTGCTCGAGTGTCAATGGAAAATTACCACGAAACCCTCTGTTACAAAATGGACTTTCTCTAAAGATTATTCTTACAAAAAAATATTCTCTATATTTCAGATAACCTTTGTCACCTAATTTAATCATTATGGAAACGTATTAAAAATAACTTTATTTACATAAATCATGAATGAAGATAAATCTTTATCTCTAAAAATTAAACTTTGACTGACCTTTGAAAACTCGAAGACAAGCTCTGTTTACAAATTGATAACATGGCTCTAAGTTCTTGGTTTACTATTTGAACCAAAAAAATATTATTCACTGATTTTTTATTATAGAAATACAAATATTCAACAGCACCATTTAACAAGTGCTCAAATGACTACCTAATAAACAGTGTGTGATGTAGTGACGTCATGTTTATATAAGAGCCTGCGTTTACGTTTGAAGTTTGACAGTAAATATGGAGGATGATTCAAATGAGCTTTTTATGTATGATACATTCCCTGTCTATGAATTAAATAATCTGCAATAGATATACAATATAATTAATATATTCATGAACGTTATAATACTAGGATGTTATCTATGATACTAGGCGTATATTAGGTACCTAACTACCAAGGAATATCCCAAAATAAAATCCGAGAATATGTTATTTATGTTTTTTATGAACATGTTAATGCTAGCTACCCATAATTTTTATTTATTTATATTTTTTTTGCATTGCAAATTAATGAAAATAGTTTGTGATCTCTCCCCGTATAAAAAAAAGAGGTCAATTTGAAGTATTTCTACTTTGGCAGTTTATTTGTACTATGAACTCCCATTTTTGAATATATATTATTCACCCTGAGTGCATTTTATTATTCATTATTGCAATCATTAAGAATTATGCACACAACTTAACTGCAATGCTTCACATTTTCATCATATTCCTCGGTAGTATAGTGGTAAGTATCCCCGCCTGTCACGCGGGAGACCGGGGTTCGATTCCCCGCCGGGGAGGAACTTTTTTTTGTTTTTTTTTCCATATTTAATATGAAACTTTCAATATTTCCAATTCTTTTTCTATCGAATCATTCAGAGTTCATGAGGCTCACATAATCATTAATTTTGACGAATTACAAAATAGCTATTTGTGTATCAAGAGCAGAAAGTAGTACTTTGAAAATTGCAATCAATCGACACTACCAAAGGACTTACTGCTCGAAATACACACAAGATTTTTTCTACGATCAGACCAAAATAAAATTAATTGCCATTGTTTGTACTTAGCAGTTTTGTGTACCTATGTACGTAGGCAACACTTATTACATCATCGTCAGATATTTTCTAGATTTCCCTATTTCTCATTAAATTATTATGGAAAATACTGTTGGATGCTTCAACATATTAGAAAATCAACTAAAATATTTTATTCTACAGTTTATATTAAATCAATTTCGCAGTTGCTTTTCAAGGAACAAAAGACGACTTTCGACAGTGGTCGTGGAAAAAATACTTTATTTATGTAATGTATTCAAAAGTTAAAGAGTGCAGATATCCTAAAATTCCTCCGGGAAAGAGGACTAAAGGAGCTACTAGTCTCTAAGGCTTTCCTCAAGAGCTAAGTAGAAATAAGGGGGCACAATAGATCTTTTGAGTCTCACTCAGGGAATGTCACCCCAATATTACATACATACATCGCCTGACCAAATGATACACCAGCTCAACAAGCGAAACCTGACGCAATCTCTTTGATGTTTATGATTTATGACCTTGAGAGACCGATGTTGACAAATAACTTATTAAAAACACAGAGAAAATACGAAAGCACCCTGGTGTCATGCAAACTTTTCTTTTTTTGAAAACTCATTATAATGACTTTAATCTCATTATAATGACTTTTTTCTCATTATAATGACTTTTTTCTCATT
>CAJUYH010001675.1:0-14275 GCA_910591685.1 Galerucella tenella
GCATATTTAATAATATATAATATAGGTTAATAGTTGTTTGTTGTTTGATAATTTTCCATCGTGTCTATAGTTTATTGTTTTACCATCATGGTATTGTCATTATTGTCAACTGTCAACCACAGTATACCAAAACAACCAGTAGTGCATCTCAGCCTCGCGCATCGCTTGTGCGCAATAATTTTATTTGGCCTTGAAACGGCCATTCGGGTTTAGATACGAGGTCCGTATTAACTAACAGTCCTACTTTTTGGATAGGGAAGGATTAGTATAATTCAAAGTTGTAAAATTTATGTTTCGAAGAAAATTTTATTGAGTAGATTAATGTTGCGTGAATCTTATATAATAAACAATTTGAACATTTTACAAGGAAAAAACTCTGGACAATTTAGAATCGGCAACAATAGCAAAACAAAGTGTAATAAAACAGAGGATATACTAATTGATTTTTATTAAATACCTAGTTAAATTTCATAATCCAATAATATTTAATTACAAATTAAGATTTAATTTCATTAAATATGACGCCAAATAATTAATTAGAGATCATGTAAGGCCTATTTTCATTAAATTAGAGATTCTCCCAATACCTTGTTTATACATTTTGGAAGCTATCATTTTTGTGCATAAAAATAAACATATTAAGTATACCACTGGATCAATGATACACAACTATAATACAAAAACCTGATTAGACTAACAAAAATAAATCAGGAGGGTACTGCTAGGGCTAGGCAAACAGAATTCTATTACTGTAAGATACAGGTATAACACTCTCCCAGTATTATGGAAAAATTTTACACTCAAGAAATTAAAATTTATAGTAAAACAGGCGCTTGTAAGGCAGGCATTTTATGAGATTGAGGAGGTATTCGATTTTGAATGGCCCAGATCTTCATATGAAGATTGATTCACTCTTTTAAATTTAATTAAATAAATAAAATTCCTTTTTAATTGTAAAATAAATGTAATCATGTTGGATTTATGTAAATTAATTTTAAACTTTCAGTATATGTAATGAATGACGTGTCTAAACATGTTGTGTTTGTTTATTTATAGAAGTAACTGGATAACATTGTATACCTTTTTGTAAAGATCAATAAATTTCTTGCTTTCTTTCTTTAACATATTTTTTGAAATTTCTATTTATGTGTATTTCTATTTCTATTCTATTTAAGTGTATAATAAAATCGAACTCTTATAAATAAATTTATAATAAATAAAACAGGAGGACAGGGAAATCTAAAAAAACTTATTTTTCATATACAAATATGATTTACTTTTACAGTTCTTTGCAGCACAAACACACCTGTTTTAACTTTATTCATCTTATTTGATTACTGTCACTCGAAAAAAAAATTTAATTCACACTACGCCACTGCTTATGCGACTAAACCAAACTAAACTGTCCCTAAACCGGAGTAGAATATACGCCGTCCTTGCCGAAATTGAGGTTTCTAAACCGAAATGGCGAACTGCGCACAACCGATGCGCGAAGTTGAGATGCACTACTGGTTGTTTTGGTATACTGTGTGTCAACACTGTCAAATGCCGTGGACATGCCCTATTTCCTCGACTACATTATTTCTCCCTTCGGAGCGATTAAATAAAATTCTTTGGAAAAATGTGCTGATCCTAGGGATCCCAGATGGGGTAGGTATATTTATATCAAAAATTTTAAAGTATCCAGTTTTTGATTGATGAATAATATTATTATTTATTCTGTCACTCTTTTTTATAATGTTTATCAACTAAACTGTAAACAAACATTTTAAGTACCTACATAAATATATACATATAATACCACCGTACAAAGGTTCGCTATCGTGTTACAAGGTTATACAATTGAAATATCATCTATAATATCTATAATGTTTAATGTACAAAGATTATTTACAGCACGCTAGTCAGATGAATTATATGAAAACCGGAATAATTTAATAATTTTGTTTGGTAGGTACTATACCTTTAAATCATATAAATCACATTAAGGAGGTCGACATAACTTATAATTTACATTTACTTATTGAAAATTATTTAATAGAAGGTAATTTGATAGAGAATTAATTGAAGTAGTGAATTTTTATACAGGATGACCATTTTAAATAGTTCCAACATTGCGATACCGGAAACCGTAAAAGTTACGAGATAGGTTAAATGATAGTAAAGTTGCCTTGCCAATGTAATGGTACCGAAACATGTCCGAAATGTTTGTTATTTTCAGAATTACACGAGGAAAACAAAAACACGTTTTTTTTTGAAAATATCAAAAAATGGTATTTACTGGTATTTTTCATCAAAATTTTGTGCAATATTTCTAAAGACATATACTGTATACTGGTTTGTTCCAGCAATAATTTGTAGACTCCGTTCCACATAAGAAGCCACTTGAAGTTTGCTAAACGAACAGCACATAAATCAAAATCTGTCGAGCGACCGTTTCATACATACAACACATAATTTGAACTGATTTACTGCGCATGACAATTCAAGTAATAAGTCGACCTAGTTTGGAATTTGTTGGTGCTGAAACGAGGAGCGGGTAAACATACAACACGGCTCCTTCAACTGCGCATGGCTCAAGAGGACTTTGCCAAATTTATAAGTAGTAACATAACAATATTGAAATAAATATGTAAATATCAGAAATATAAAACTAAAAAAAGAAACAAGGAAACCCAGGCCCAAACCCGATTGATCAAAGTGTAACTATGTATAGAAATATCAAAAAATAAGAAATAAAAAACTAAAAAAAACAAAACCCAGCACCTAACCCAATATTGAAAATAAATATGTAAATATGAGAAATATAACACTAAAAAAAACAAGAAAACCCAGGCCCAAACCCGGTTGATCAAAGTGTAACTATGTATAGAAATATAAGAAATAAAAAACTAAAAGAAAAACAAAAAAGCCCAGCACCTAACCGGGTTTCGAGCCTACGACCTCTGAGTGGTAAGCTCAATACCCTACCAGCTGCGCTAATCGGCTCACATTCAGTCACGTCGAATAGAAGGTTGAAGGCTGCTTGGACGCATGCACACCATAGATAACATAACACTGATGCACACCTCAACTACTAAATTTGACGTGGTGGGTGGAGCCGTGTTGTATGTTTACCCACTCCTCTGAAACGCAATTATTAATAATCAATACATTTTAAAGCTGCCCATCATTGTTAGATGACATTTCACTAAAACTTGAGCCTGATATTGGAATATCGGACATGCTTAATTAATTATAAGAAAAACTAAATACAAATTCTAGCATTTGGCAAGTAGTGAACCGTTTTATAATTGATTATATTTGAAGTAAATATACAAAATTGAAGAAAAATATCCTCCTTACGAGGGCCGGTTTGTTGTAATTGTACTGATTTAGATTTATTATAAAATTAACCTCAAAACAAAATTGAAACATGAGCTGCGGTTGCGTGAAATAAGAGAGAATATCAGCTCAAGAGCCACAACTAATCGAATTGATCTAGATCGGTTCTATGGTCGAATTAGTAGTTCAGATAGTAACTGCTAGTTTTCAAAACTAAGCGTTGGAGCACTATATTGCCACGGCACATACGATTCACAAGTCTGAATTGGTGCTGGAACAAAACTGTACATTCTTGAGGGGGAGATAAAGTTGATGTATCCAACCCAAATTTGATTTAGCGCACTATAGTACTTGAAATTGAAACGATTCCAGAACGGTCCATATCTAAATGCCAATTGGAACAAACCTCATATCAAACACTTAATCAAACGAGCGTTGTAACCTATAACCTCTTGGTCTATAATTTGATAAATCATTGCATTCTTATCACCGTCTTTATATTATTTGGTAAACAGCCGAGCTGGGATCGTTACTAAAAAAAGTAGTGTGTTACTTCAGTTACTTTTGCTTCTAAGTACCTAACGTCAAATTTTCGTTACCGTTGTAATTTCGTTACTTTTAAAGTAACGCGTTACTGAAAATTAACTCTCAATGTGCAGTAACGTGTTACTTTTTTAGGTTGGCGTTACTTTCGAAATAAAGAAATTCTGAAAACGCATTACTTTTCGCAATAAACTAATAAAAAGTTGAAGTAAACCTTACTCCTTTAAATTGAATGAAATAGGAAAGGGAAAATCAAGGTTACATTCTCATATGTTTCTACACTAAATGTTGCTGTATTGGAGCTAGTGACAAAATCCAATAACCATTGGCATATTAATTTGCTCACAATAACAAAATTGTGCACAATAAATTTAATAGTTTCTGAGGCCAAAAAGCAGTTAAGTTCACAGTTAAACCTACTTGCTTATATAAGAAATGGATGGTAAAAAAGTTACAGCATGTCAAAATAGAAATTTCAGAAGAGGTTTCTTACTCTTACTCTAAAATGAGTCAACATATTCTTATGAAAATGTGAATTGGGGATATATATACATTTATACATTGACCAAAAAAAAAATAGCGCAGTAGGTACTTTTGCAGTAACGCGTTATAGACCTGGAGCCGAGAGGGTTTTGAATTCCCCGTGTGGCACCCCTAAAATGTTGCTTCTAGGGAGTTAATTTTCGAACGTTTATCAATATACATGCCCCTGGATCCACATATCATTATGTCGTCAAGGAGGTCCAGGACCAAAGTCCGCTTATGGCGTCTCTTCAGGTCTACAAGGATCATGGGCCCCGCGATGTTGTTTCGTGATCTTATAAAAAAAATTTTTTTAAAGGAGCCGTCCCTTCGCCGGCACCACCTCAGCCTCCTGGGCTTATTGTGGATACTCCTAGTGTTCTGACTACAGCCTATTCAGCCAATCCGTTCCCTGTATTAGCTCATAAAGGTTCTTTGCTGGTTGGTTGTAGAAGTTTTCTGGAGTCATTTGGGTTCTTCCATACAGTTTCTGCCTTCTGTGGTCCAGCGACTCACAGTTGCATAGTATATGCAGAGCTGTTTCGGTATCCTTTTTGCATCTTCTGTTCTATTTTGCTTAGGTGCTCCTTTGTGGGAAAGTCTCCCTTTAAGTAGCCCCGTTATGGTGCGTAGTTTGTTCCTGCTCATTGAGAGCAGTTCTTTCGCTACTTTTTCTGATGGTTCTTTTATGAATTTCTTCCCATGTATTTGTAACAATTAACGGCAGAATAAATATTTCGAAACGCCTTTCCTCTGGGGCTTCGCCAAGTGGCCGCCATAATGATGCAAACATGTCATTTTTAGCAATGCAAAAACCCTCTCTTCTCCAGGTCTATTGTTTACTAACGAAGTAACGATTTCGTTACTTCATAAAAGCAACGCAGTTAAATTACCGTGACTTTCAATTTCAAAAAGTAACGAAACTACCGGCTTTCGTTACTTCCAGCTCTGGGAAATAGGAATAGATTTTATAGTATCGGATATTCTGTTTGTGTTTATTATTTCAATAGTGTGTCTTATTGGTGGATAAAACAAAAATTATGTGCTATTGATATGCGATATAGATCGAGGTTGAGGAAAACAACAACAAACTGAAAGTACCTACCCGTATGTAAGTACAGCCAAATTTTGTAAATAGTTCAGTATTTAATGAATATATACAGGGTGTCCATAAAATCTCTTGTTAAACGAAAACTAGGGACACTGGATGTTATGTTATGTCCATATCTAACCTAACTTACCATTATCCAAAGGTCCTTTTAAGGGAGCTAACCCCCTTTGAAGATGACGATGTCAGTTTTTGCATATCTCGAAAAAACTGCTGAAGCCGGTAAAGTAATAGTATATTTTTGTTTTGGAGTTTGTTATTTATTGAATTTATCCGGAAAATTTTTTTACATTCAGGATATTTTAATCAACTATGATGATTTTTTTAGAAATCTTCTATACAAATACTTTAGTTTCTGAAGACTGTTACTACACTACTACTATACCATATACCAATACTACACTATCTCACTCGCGTTTCGATAACCATGCTATCTTCTTCAGAGACTGAAGTTTAATTACCTAAAGACAGTGGACGTATACCTTTCGTTATATAGTTTAGTACAGGACTGTCCAAAGTGGGTTAATATCTCCTGCAGTAAATAATATGATTTAATTATTACCTATAACACACGATTAAAAAAAATATTAGAAATTGTGAATGAAAAAGTTTTCATTTGAATTTGATTTTTCTAAACAAACGGTACAAACAATCGAAGAAAAAAATATGTGTATTTCTGTTACTTCTCTGCCTAGCTAAAATAGTATATTATGCAACGATCATGTAATAACCATTACATGAGAGTTTCATACACTATTTTTTCTACGATGAAATTTAATTTAAAAAAATATTAAAAAAATGTACTACCCGGTACTCGAACCCGGCACGTACAGATCGAAAACAACCTTATGCGGCGCCTTTCCTCACTGTGCTACGGGACCACATTTTAAAACTAATAGTGTAAAGTGTATATTAGGTATGTTACTGTTATTCAAAATTAGTAATAAATTATTGTAAACAAAAATTGATAAGTTTAAATATGTATTTACCTTGGTCATTAAGAATTTTTGGTCTGGTGCTCGATATTTCTTTTAAAAACTGACGCAAAAGATTTAAGCTGTAATAAAACACTGTCAAACTGTCAAGTATTCTACAGAAAATATTAGGTCCGCCCAATTGGGTATTTGAAAATCTAGATTTCTATTGGTCAATTTTTCAGTTTTATAATGAAAACCAGTGTTATAATGAGTATCATTATGAAACTGAAAATTGGCATTTAATTAACAACTTATAGTATAGGAGTAGAAAATAGTTATTTATGTACCGAGGGTATACACATCTGTTTATGCCTGCGGTACATACAAACTTTTATGTCATACTAGTTCGTTATTGCAATCTAATCTCAATACAAATCAGTGTTTTGAAAAATCCGGTTTGAATTAATAGGTGAATGTTGACAAACGTAAATGTCATAATATCACAATAAATTTTATATGTGTCAAAGTCAAAATGAACGAAGATTTTGGAATTCCTGACGAAATTATTGAAAAAGCAAAGAAAGCAACTGTAAATCTGTTGCCAAAGAAGTCTAAAGAAACTTACTACATGGTTATTAAATAAGTTGAACAAAAAATGATTTCTCTTTATGCCCGCGCGGGCCTTAAAGTGAACTTTATGCCCGCACGGGCATAAAGTACGACATTAGATAGTTGGTAACTAAGCAATAAAAACACAATAATGAACTAGTATGACATAAAAATAATTATTAAATCCCAGCTACCGATTCAGCAGTTTCGATACAAACTGCAGAGTTCGCTCACTTTGGTCAGGTTCTTCATTCCCATACCTACATGTAGGTATGTAAGAAAGAAATTGTTTTGCATTCTAATTTTCTCTGTAAATGTTTCACAATGTTTCAGCCAATTCTTGGAAATTTTCAACTTTATATGAATGAAAGCTATTTTTATGCAGAATGGTTTATATAGACTGTCTACAAATAACATGGTTTCTTGCCAATAAACTTGTAGTTGCTTTTGGCTTCTTTGAACATATAAAGATGTATCTTAATCAGTTGCACTTTTCGGTCTACCAGACCTTGGACTATCCTCTGCACTACCAGTTTCATTAAATTTGTTCGTCAATCTCGTCATTGTAGATCTACTTATAGGTTCGCATGTTCGCATTCAGGATTTGAATAATTAAAAAGATGAGCTGCTTCGTCAACCTAGGTTGAGATTTAAAAAATGCCAGAGCTGTAGCTAGAAGCTATGGTGCTCATAGGGCAAGTTCCGTAATTTATCATTTGGATATAAAGCAATAAAATGTAGGTACTTACTTGCGTTTAGATCTAAATAGTAAACTGTAAACAGCAAAATGGACTGATGTTGTAGACAAAGTATGTATCTACGTATTCAGAATATAAAACGGCAACAAAACTCACTTCTTACCATAAAAAGTGTGGTGACAAGATTGGGTTTGGTAGCAAAACTCACATTATCCACACGTAGGTACACTTACTGCAAACGAGCCGAGCGCACATTCTCCAATGTAAGCACAATTGCGAAGACGCATGTTGTTTTCAAAACTAACATTTTTCGAATAATCCATGTGTTGATTTTTCTGGCGGGAATCTCAATTTCTACAAACATATTCTTGATGCCGCGGAAGATGAACAAGAGCAACCTGATGATGAAACAAATTTATGTGACCCTCAAGAAGAACTGTTAGAACCCAGAATTTAAAACTTTTTTGGTATTTACAAAAACTATGAAAATTTTGAGATTTTGTTCAAACGTTTGTTCTGTACTCATTAAAACTGAAGCTTTTTTTAGTGCAGCTTTTGATACCTTTATATATCCTGGCAATCAGAACAACTAAACTGAATACATTTTATGTATTTTTGGTAATTGATGGACGATTAAACTGCTACATGGTCAGTTTCAAATCTCACATTTTTCACAAGTTATTTTCAAATCTCACATTTTCCAGCATAAAGTAACAAATTAAGAGAAAAATATCATACTATCGACAATATTTTACTTCATTAAATATCAACCACATGCTTATCTGAAAGTGCAAAACAAAAAAAAATAGATATTTACGTAATTAGTTATGAAAAGAGCGATATTGTTCAACAAGCGTAATATTTGCCAAAACGAGCGCTAGCGAGTTCTGCAAATTACGCGTGTTGAACAATGTCGCTCTCTTCATAACGTGTTTACGTACAACGTTTTATATAATTCCGCGCTTTCATAATATTCAATAAAAACTCCAATTACAATGGTAATATTGAAGTGGAATCAAATGGTGTTAGAAGTATTGTTACTATGATGTATTCACCCAGAAAATTGACTTACTTTAAATATAGTTTGGCAAGTTTATCTGTAGCTACGGGGCGTCGGTAAGAGGCGAGGAAAAACATGGCGTATATCTGTCAAACGTACAAATGGCGTACGGTACCTATTTTACCAAGTAAAACTGAAATTACAAAGGTAACTGACAATACGAACTTCACTGGATAAATCAATATCAGCCAATTGACGAAGTGAGAGGGAAGAACATACGCACGCGCTTTCCAATAAGAAGTAACCTGGTCGATAAAAATCACCAATTATGTAATCGGAGGGTGTGGTCATTATGGTTTTCGTACAACGTTGCCAGAGCTTTAAGAATCCCATAACAAATTTGGAAAAGTGTTCTCTTTTAATATTCATAAATTGGAAAATAATGTTAATAGAATAAATCCAAGGAAACAAGTACATTATAAAATTAACGTTTAATCATATTTTTAATATTGTCAATAATAAAAAGACCCATTTATAATTATTATCACTACATAATCAGTTCTTCTATTTTTTTATAGTCAAACGTGGCAATGTCGAACGTTTTCGACTGCATTCCTTTCACGGTTTCAGATAAACTTGCCAAAGTATAACTGTGTCCTGAATAATGTTTTCAATGTTAATAAATATCAAAATACTATTGAATTAAAATAATGGGTTAACTGTACAGTTTAAATAATGAAATAATTGTCAGTTTTGACAGTACCTACCTAATTAATAAATTATTCTTTGAAACTCATGCGTGGTATCTCCATGTTGAAACATAAACAGTTACGTAAAGTTTTTACATAACTACTTTTTCTACGACCGTGCGTTTTAACCCACTTTCCCGCACGCATTTTAGCTTTGAAAGTGTCACTTTCCCGCACTAGTGCGGGAAAGTAAAATTATGCAAATTTTGACCTTATTAGATAGTTTTTTACTTCGGAAGTTATAACTATTGTTACAACAGGTGAATAAATAGTCCATCAAATAAAATCTACATCTTTTCTAGCTTTTTGTTGCATTTTTAATTTTTTGAAAATATAAAAAAATTAAGATATTTTGATATAGCCCTGTACATTCTTTGAGTAGTGTCATAAAACAACTATCAAACCACCCGGATTGAATGTAAGAAAAATATATCAAATACAATTATTTCATCTACAAATGACTTAAAACCGTTGCCGTCACCTTCATCGTCATCTTTATGTGACCTGCAACCGATGCCATCCTCATCAACGTCATCTACTTACCAAATAACTCCACTGGACCGGCAATTTTAAGAAATTTACAGAATGTAACAAATTGTGTTTCTAATATTAATATTTATAATAATAACAATTGTTTTTGGTTAAAGTTTTGTATATGTATGTTGAAATAAAATAACTTTTGAAAAATGGGTTGGTGTACCTTTTTTGTACATACGGTCGTAGAAAAAATAATGTTCCTAACTCATGCGTAAAGTGTCTTTCCCGCCCTTGGCCGCTTGCCCGAACTCCGCTTTGCGTCGTTCGGGTCAACTGCAGTCGCGTGCGGGAAAGCATCACTTTCCGCACTTGTTAGGAAAATAACTATTTCATAACGGATATATGAAGGTTATGAAAAATGTGACGTTACCTAACGTCAAGGAGTGACGTAAAGTGTCACATTTGATAGCGGAATTAGATAAACACTTTTATTACATAGATAGGATCATACACGTTTTTTGCGTTTTACCACAAAATATAAAACCAGGAGAATGTGAGTTTTGATTCTAGACAATGAATTAATAAAATAATGAAAAACAAAAAATTCGACTTTATTAGCACGTTTCGTTATTGGTTATTGCACGGGATAGCTTTAACACCTTCTTCGGATACTATATCAATCTTGTTTTTAGTTTTTCATTAAAAAATGTTAATACCTATACCTACAGCTGAATTTTTAATTTTCAGATTAATCCATAAAAGATGTCTATTATAACTGGAGATATCCTGCTTGATTTCATAGCGATTATTATTGGTATTATAACAGTAATTATTGTTTATTATAAGTGGTCTTTTCAATTTTGGAAAGACAGAGGCGTACCTTATTTAGAACCAAATCTAATATGGGGAAATCTTCGCGCTCCACATAAAAGAACTCTTGCCCTTGGAGATGAAATAGCGAAACTTTATGGCAAAGCTAAGGAGAATGGTGAGTAACCTTTTTTTTTTCTAAATTTTATTATTCATCTTCCGTATTTATTCCTTTATTAAGACAAATTTTATTTTGTTTATTAGGTTGGAAACAGCTTGGACTTTATAGCATGAGTCAACCTATGTACATGGCGATAGATTTAGATATTATAAAGCGTGTTCTCACAAAAGATTTCAACCACTTTGTGGATAGAGGATTTTTTATAAACGAGAAAAGTGAACCTATAAGTGAGTACGTTAGCGTTTTATAGTTTGTATGCTCTATAGAATACTCTTTCTAAAGTCAATAAAGGACGAGAGATTTTGAATCCCCATTATGACAAACTATCGTTTCAAATCGTCTCCAAAATACCATGCTATTTAATTGAGTTGAAATAAACTGCTCTACACGCTTAATTACTACGCCACTGGCGAGAATAGCTTTGTAATGTAAATCATTTTAACGACACGGTGGACCCCATAAGTAACTTACCGACTTGGTTGGTGTCAATGCAAAATATTGTAGTGAGGTCATTTTAGTCCTTCTTTTATTTTAGCAGCCATGGCTTTAAATAATTTTTTCTACGCCCATGTCTGTAAACGTCAAAAATCGCACTGTCAACATTCCTTGTAAATGACATTTAACAATTACATGCACGTAATGAGACCTAGCTCATAACCTTGTTTATATATACGCTACGTACCTATATATAAACAAGGCTCATAACCTACACGTGCGTTTTGAGAAGAAAACTTAAACTTCTTGGTTTAATTAAATTAAAATCAAATTTTTATTCACGTACTACTTTATTTGGTTTATTTACATACTTTTAATCAATGGAAATACATAAAAGCTTTTAGCATTAGAGAAATACATTTTAGATTAAAACAGTGATGCCCATTTTCTCAACTTTACCTACGAATATGTCTGCTAGTAGTAAAAAATATGAAATTATGAGCACTCAGAAGAAAATAGATGGGCGTAGAAAAAGTATAGTACGTTACAAAAGTTGTAATCCCATTACGCACTCATGTAATTTATGCATAAGTTTATTTATTGCAAGTTTAAGCATAAACTTTTTTATTTCGCGGGTAATGGGTTACTTACACTCTTGTTACGTAATATACTAATTCTTAAGCATAGACATGAGTTCCTTTAAACCGTTATTTTTTACACCAATTTTAATACACACGGAAAAGCCTATTATATTTTAAGGAGTCTGGTTGGGACTGCAGCGCTAAATATCTGATACGTTTTCGTAAATAACGGTATTTAATATCCATTTATTAGGTATCAAATAAGATCAATAATGCAAAATACATTGCACAACACAATAATATAACCAGTGTAAACTCTTTATAACGAAACTCAAGGGACTGAGCATTTTTTGTCGTTTTAGAGAGTTATCGTTATATGGAGTGAACAAAAAAACAACCAAATTAAAAAGAATTTTTAATATGTATGTCTTAGAAGTACGTTTACGACTGATAATACGATAGGTACCCAGTATGCTTGGTCGAAGACCATCACTTCCGAGAAAAAAATGCGGTCAATGCGTCATACTGCACGTGTTCAAGGCAATTAAGGATAACAAAGCTAGACCTTAAAACTTAAAGCTAGCTTCAAAGTCTTTTTTGCGCGACCGATATTTTTTGTTTACTTACAGCATCGGTTGTCAGGTCGGTAGGTTGTGTTTATTTCTAAGTCTAACACGTCGGTAAGTGATTTACTTACCGACGTCTTAGCCCTACATACATTTAAGTGGTCCTAAATATAATATATTAAAATATATTACTTCATTCATTACACAAAAGGAACAAAAAAAAAATAAGAAGATTGATATTTTTTTAATAAGCAGAATCGAACAGAACAATATAAAAAGTAATAAATAGCATGAAAACAATTTCACCAAAATGCAAATTATATTTTAAACTGATCGAAAAGTATAAATGTCACTTTTGACATTTTGTTCATTTCGAATAGATTTAAATTATTTTATTCGAAATTCGAATATTTCAATACGATCGCGCAAAAAATAGTATAAGCCTTATACCGGTCTCCAGCAAAATTGGAGGCTTCACTACGCTCAGCCTCCAAACATTGCTGTCGACCGGTAAACAACCCTTACCGTTCTTGATACTTAATATACTTTTGTTACCTGATAACATAACATAAACAATAATACCGTTAATAAATATTTACTGTCTAAAAATATGAACACATTTCTTCGTAATAGAGAATGGCGTATCGCTATAAAGAGTGTTTCAATATGTGGGTTTTAACGCAAACCAACCAAGTTGGGCTCACTTCAACGTTATAGGGAGTTTATCGTTATAAAGGATAACGTTATAAAGAGTTTACACTATATTACTTTCAAAAATTACATTTGCTTCGTTTGGAGTGAATTATTATATGTTTAATTTACCATTGCTATTGTTTGATTTAAAAAAAATTATTATTTAATATTCTATGCAAATTTTTGATAGGTTGTTTATATTTTAGCCGCTCATTTGTTTGCCATTGGTGGAAAAAAATGGAGGAATTTGAGGACAAAGTTTACACCTACGTTCACATCTGGAAAAATGAGAGTAATGTTCAAAACTATCACTGATTGCGGTGACCAACTCAACAAATATTTGGTAGAGGAAGTCTCTCGTGATAAACCTATTGATATTAAAAATATTTTAGGTTAGAAAATTTCAGTTGAGCAAAATATTTGAACATTAATGATACACATTGTTTACCATAGTCAAATGCAGTCTTATCATGCGGGTCATACGATTCAACAAATACATACCTACTCACCGTTTTTGTTTTCTTTTGTTGCGTTTAATCATAACTTCGGAATAAAATCCGTAAGATGAATAAGACAGACTTATGCAATTTTGACGGGAGAAAAAATTATATGTATGTATTTAGTTTTCAGCGATTCTAAAAAGTATTTCACCAGCGAAAATTTTATTTGAATATCAGTTATGTCACTTTGACAATTCAAAGTGACAATACATGAATAATAATAATTTTCCGGTATTTGGATCCTCAAGCAAAAAAATGGTACTTAATCTGATAGATTATTTCGAGAATGAATGAAAAAGTGGAAATTCGTCAACCAGTGTGCAGGAAACATCAACCATCATTATTTTCTCCGGGTATATTTGTAATCTCACATTTTGGTAACCTCTGTGTCCTCCGATTTGATACATATGGTTAGTGACCATTGAACCCGCACGATGAGAGCGCTTTTGACTATAATCAACTATTTTGTTTCTATTCAGTTATTCAGTACATTATATTTTATAGTTAATAGTAGGTCCCGTAAACTATCCGGTAAAGTCTGTTCATATTTAAAGTGAAGTGA